>CM034153.1:512171503-512413103 GCA_019776745.2 Taxus chinensis | reverse complement strand
CAAAAGGCATGGCATGATTTTAATATCAAGAACAAGAAGTTTGAGGTTGGGAAGATGGTGTTTTTTTATGATTCCAAGTATCTGCACCATCCTAGGAAGTTGAAAATCCATTGGTTGGGACCTTACATCATCTCATACATTCTTGATTTAGGTGCTTTCCAGTTACAAGTGCTAGATGGGATGAGGTTACCGGGTCATTTCAATGAGAGTAGGTTGAAGCCCTCCTATAAATAAGTCTTCTTGGTGTTTGTAATAAGGCAATATTTCCAGTTATCTTAGAATTTCCCTTTATTCTTTTTCTATCTTGTTTTTCCCTTTCTTGTTGCTTGTTCTTTTATTTTTGTTTTGTTTTTGCACCTTGTGTGCAAGTAATGACATTATTTTCCCAAATTTGTGTATGCACAGAGGACCATGCATCTATTTTAGTGTGGGGTGAAGTGATATGAAATATAGGCCTGTAATACAAGGTTAAGTTGGCAGTAGAAGTTACGGTGAATGGCCCAGTAGAAGGAAGCATGTAAGGTGAAGAAAGCACGTGAGGAAATGGTGGATATTTGATTATGGTATCAAACATGCTTTCCAGAAACCACGTACAGAAAGGATGAAGAGAGCAGGAACAACATGAGGTAGGCAAGGGAAAAAATCGGGTAAAAGCATAGAAGAAGTGCCGTTGGCACTGTAGATGCTCATGTAAGAGTTTTTGGTTGGGTTTAACTTTTTCACGCTAGAAGGTTGTAAAGGGTTTTTCACATAGGATGTGACACATGGGTAAGAGTGCTTAAAGTCAGTTTAGTGGAAAAAACCAAATTTAATGTAAAATTACATTGGTAGGTGGTAGAGTATTTAATGTGGGAAAGAGGCAAAAACTATAAAGACAAGGTCAGGGAAGTCATTTATTACCTTACGATTACGAAGTGAAAGAAGCTCTTGCGAACTAGAGAATCCAAGAGAGAAATTTTTGTGAAGAAAGGAGAATCCAAGAAATTTAAGTGGGCAACTAGAGTAGATTTGTAAACCAGATTGAAGGAGTACATTGGCATAAGGAAGGTTGTGTGAAGAGCTTTTTCTTATGGAAGGATTTCCTGGTTAGGTTTTGGAAGCTAGGGCACATAGAACGAAGGATTAATTTTAGGAGTTGAAGATTTGGAATGATCTTTGGGATTGAGTAGTGTAGTAGAATAGAGAAAGAGGAAGGAGTATTTAATTTCAATATGACTAGAAAATATGGCACTTGGAAAACCAAACGTTTTACCAAATAAAACAAAGGGCAAGGGAAAGGGAAATAAAATTGATGTTGTCATGAGAACCAATGAAGAATGGTATGTGAAAATGTAGTACCCAGATGGGGTATTGATAGGAAAAGAGTGGGAGTCACACTTACGAAAAGATGGCCATAAGTGATTATAACCATCACATTAGCACAATGAAGAAGGAAATGGTGTTGGAGTAGGTCTGACCAATTAACAATAGGATGCTAGACAAAATTCCCATTTACAATGATAAGGTGAAGGTAAAATTGGATAAGGCTAGATTATTGTAACTATATGAGTTTCCATACTTTGGCAAACCTAAGTGCCTTTACCAGTGGTTGATGTTGCACGTACATGAGGATCATTTTTTTTTCACGAGGCACAAGATGCACATCACACCAAAACTAATATCCAAGTTCACAAGCCTTATTTGTGAAGGGGATAACATAGATGATGATCTGAGTGACAAAGAGGCTATTGTACGATGGAAAAGTGACATGCGAGCATGGGAATCTACAAGTACCTCTTCCTCATACCCGACCTCCCGAGGTCTTGTTGAGATAGCTAGTGGATTGTGGGATACAAATGGATATAGACAAGCTAATTGGGTAATCTTAAATCCTCAATACGTAATAATGGAATCTGTGAATCTAATACAAAGAAGGCCCTCCTAACTTGAATTGGTGTAATGGTTCGTTCGGATACAATGGTTATTCGGAGGCTCCAATAAATGTCGAGCTCTACCGATATTTTGTTTCTTGGCTATTGGATACGTGGGAAGTGACCTATGGGAGCTTTGTATATATCTCCATAAAATGTCATATAATGGTGATGGGCGATTTTAGGGGGTCTGTAGTTAACTATGGGTGATTTTCTGGTCTAGCCCAAAAAATGTTAGATTGATTGGCTTCTATGTTCAATATGGAGAACTACACTATAATATCTGGCGGGAGTGGTGAGGATCTAAACACCAGCATTCTCAAGTTGGTGTCAATACTCAATTGATTTGTTAGGCTTGTTGGGTTGTGGGACTTGGGGATCACAACCGTGAGTTCGTGGTTGTTGTGGACCTGTTATGGTCATACAAAATGATTCAACTTTTAACTATCACTAATAGACTGATCATGAAAAATGTATTTACACTATGCAAGCATTCTTCTATTTTTGTATTTTCAATGATGCATTTTAATGAAATTAAAGAGCAGCTAATCTAGTATATTTATAAAACGGACAACTAATCTATTAACATAATAAAATAACCAAAGTAGCCTGGTATGGCTATTTTCCTGTGCAATTGTGATTTTATCTTAAATATCTAAGTAGCTATATATTTGAATTGAAAAGACTCTTGATCCTACCTTAGAAGTGAGGAATGAATCACAGTTTCTCAGAAACTATCAATCCCCACAGCTTCCCTGACGATATTGAGAGAAAGCTTTTAACTGAAATGAAATAATTCATTACTCTATTTGATATGTCGTAACTATAACTTTGATAGCTCAAACCTGGCATTTACAGAATAGTGGTAAATCTAGTTCTGTGTAATTTCATCCCCTCAGTGTGATCTCCTCGTTCCTTCATGTCCTCATGAATCTAGAAATTGTGTATATGATAGTATCAACAGAAGATGGTATTCGAAAAATGGAAAATTTGGATATAGACCAAATACAATGTGAGTAGGAGAGGGATAGTGCAAGTGAATAGAGCTTTACTATGTAACTCTTAGCGGGATTTATTACGGGAATACAACACAAGTGTACTGAGAGTTTCAAAAACTATCCTTGTGACAAAACAAAACCTATAACTCTAATGGATTCTATTCTAGAAATGAAGCTATTTTATGTTAAACTAATTGTATGCAGCAGCAATGGAACAACACTGAAACAAGAAGATCATATGACCTCTAAAATACCAACAATGGAAGCAAAACATGAAACTAACAGAATTCTAAACAAGAAATTGAAAGATTGAATAAAAAAATTGAGAAGATGAGGGTCCATTTTCTTGAAAACAAGCTGGCTATTTATAACCAATGCATTTACCAGAGGGTAACTCCCATTTGAACTCTTTTACTATAAACAATGGAAAAACACTATTAGCAAGGAACCAAAAACATTAATGTAAGCCAAAGTGGTTGAAGAAAGCATGTAAAACTCAAGATTTATGTTTGACACGATCGTCGCAAGAATCTAGAAAATGTGAACAAAATTGCCACCTTGTGTAGGGAGGCGATCACGGGACCGCCACCCAGGCAAGGTGGCAGTTCCGTCACTGAAGCCAAAAATTCAAGAAAATAGGGGGGAAAGGGAAAAACAAAGCACATGGAGGCTGAGCAGGGCATGTGGGATACAAGCGTATACTTGGTGAGCCTTTCTGGATTCCAAACACCTTGCAAGGAGACCTGTATCATCATTGGGGCATGTGTAACATTGTCCTGGCGGCGTAGTACCCTATAATTTTGGGTACGTACCTATTTCCCCCTCAGAGAAGCATCTTAGACATAAAGAGGCATAAAATGGTGGATCCGAGTACGACAGTCCCGAAATGGGGAGTTAGGAGTTATACCTATTGTGCCCGTGTGTTGGAGATTCGCCATCCAAGATCTCGCTACCTGTAAAAATGAAAGAAAGGACTCAAGTGCAGATATACAAAATAAATTGAGAAATAAGATTGAATTGACATGAAAAGAGGACTTACTATCTCCATAGGGTTTAGAACTTACCTCTGTTGGTGCTCTGACCTTGCAAAAGACATTCAAAATCAAATTAAGAGGGCTATTTATATAAAATGAGGTCATTTTACTATTCATTTACGTGGATTGATTTGATAGATTTTTGAGCTTTGGGACCCACGGTGAAGGTTTTCAACAAGAGTGTAGTCAAAACATTTGTGGTGAGATAGCGATCATGCCTCCGAGAGTAGAACATCGACCCACGAAGTCTTAGGTTAGTTCTTCTTGATTTATTGTTTTTAGACCTAAAATGTGGAAATGATGAAATCTTTTACTTGGGAGATCATTTTTGAGAATGTTAGTTTTAAACGTGTCTCTAGGGGGGGTGCCCATAGGGTAGGTTTTTATTTTTGTTAAAATGGTGTTTTTGCTTATTTTAAAGCATTTTTTAGGGTATACGACCCATTTGACTTTGCGGGACAGGACCACCGCCCTGTGTAGGGCGATGGTTATGGGACTGCTGCCTTAGAAGGTGGTGGTTACAGAACTTCCGCTCTGCACAAGGTGGCGGTCTGTGACAGAGGACCAAAATAATACAAATTTTAGCTTATTTTTGCATGTATAGAATTTTTACGTGTTTTTAATAGTTTTTCAACTGGATTTCAGTACTAACTCCTTTTTTTGTTTTTGGGTGTATGCAGAAGGAGGAGGAGTATATTAGATGGAGCTGGGAGAGGGAGTGTGATTGGATCCTAGCAATATTAGAGGTGCTCTCTCAAGCAGAGCGAGATACCCTTTAGAGGGTTTACATCTAGAGGATTGCACATGTCCCTCACATTGCACCTGCTAGTCACATTCTGTGTGATTTATTTTCATACTCGGATGTGGATCGGAACACCTTCCAATTTCCAGGAGTTAGGGGCGAGTGGTCCATCACCTTGGAGGATGTTTACCATATACTGGGGGTTCCGATCCTTAGGTGGTGGCTATCTATTAAGACAACAGTATCGAGATCACAGGTGGTTCAGTGGGCCACCTACATGGGAGATGTAGTTGTATTGATGGAATCGAAAAAGGGCGTGAGGATCCGCTCTATTATTGAGTTAGACATTCCCTTGCTCCACAAGGCCATCATGGGCATCCTTACATCCAGAATGATTGGGGATAAGGGAGGGGACACCCTTTTATAGTTTTGGGCCCCCATTATTACATAGATTGAGGGCCATGAACATGTCTATGCTTGGGGAGAAGATATCCTCGGGACTACCTATCATGATTTATACACGGTAGTCCGATTACAGGGACAGTCACTAAGCCACCCGAATCTTGTCATGAGTTGGGTGTATGATCATATCACCACATATGGGAGAGGTGTAGAGGTGGAGGATCCCAGGGTTTTCAGGGTAGCGAGGTGGATGGGGATGATAGTTCTTAGAGAACCTCACCAGCTAGTGGCCTCTCTGACCATCGTAGACATGAAGGCCACTCCTTATCAGGCCATGGCATGGGTATGGGGAGAGGATACCATTACACTGATTTCTTGTCAGACTACTAGCTAGTTGATAGACATGGTGGGGAAGCTAGAGATCCACCCCTTTGATAGAGTGCCATAGCAGTTCGGCCTCCCCTATAGTGACATGCTTCCTCCAGTGGGGCCAGTATAAAGATCTATCCACGAGGCGTGGGGAGGTCCTAGAGGCAAAGGTTGGACTATTGTTACCCCTGGTGTTCCTATTGCATCTAGGAGGGTGGTACATGGTCAAGGAAGAGCCGGTGCTCCTCAGGCACCCCTACTTTGGATTGCCACCGGTCCCACCCATAGTAGTGATGAGCCCATTGACGTGGAATCTGAGTTTGAGGAGTTCATTGGGGGAGAGACCAAGGAGGAGATAGATGAGATGGAGATCAGTGAGATGAGTGGGGGGATGATAGTGATCCCGAGTGGCATGAGACCTAGGAGATCTTACAGGTTGAGAGGGTGGAGTGGAGCGTAGAGAGGGTGACTTTGGTTTAAGAGGAGTTACTCTCTTAGGACCTAGGTGGAGATGGCAAGTCTGTTGTAGGCCATCACATTGCCCCAGATGTGGGAGAGGGACACCAGTCAGTGGCGACATCAGTGGCGGGACTTGATTCGCCGAGTATGCACTGACACCTTGCTTATCCCCTTAGAGAAGACCCATGCTGAGCTTTCCGTGGATGTGGGGGAGACCTCAGCCACTGGTAGGCATACTGATGTTTTTGCCCCTGTATGGTATATGGTGAAGATCATGACTTCCCTCCGCGTAGAGGTAGCTGGATATAGAACAACTGAGTACTTGATGAGGAGGAGTCATTATCATAGTGAGACAATAGCTACTGGTCATGACTATGAGCCCTCAGTACATTCAGAGTGCTGGTGTAGCCAGAGTCCTAGGTGTGGTCATGCACCCTCTGAGGGATCTCATAGAGATTGAGAGACCATTTTTTAGCATTTTTTCAGATGTCTATATGAGTGTTCTTGTATTTTTCGGGCTCATTGAGGGTTTTTACCATGCCTAGTGCATGATGGCATTATATATGAAACCTGATTTATATATATATATATTTGGATCTAGACTCTTGTTGCCTAGAATTTTGTGACTTGTTTCCACATGTTTATTTATATTTTTTTAGAATACTTGTTTTTCATTCTTTCAGAATGTATGCGATGGATAACAAATGGTAGTAAACTGAATGTTTTACTTTGTATGTTTTTTTAATGCTAATATGAGATGATACTGACATATGGTAGTACTGAACTTTTGAACTCTTTGGGAAATGTTTTTAATTTCTTCTTATGTTGGAAAAATGTGATGAATGCATAGTGATAAAGAGATGAACTTGCCCCAATCCCAAATCCACATAACTAGTAAGATGTGAGGGCTCAACACCAAGAGGTAGGAAGGGCACAAGTTGTATGAGTATGACTGAATGGAAAAATGGGAGATAGAAAAACCAGTAATAGAAACAAAATTTGGACCTACACACCTACCCTACTTAGAACTACTACCACGCTTAGAAGGCCACTTCTTTCTAGTTTATCTAGACTTAGATTCACAAATGGCAACCTGGTTGAAAAAATCTGGTTTTGAGGATTTGATCTCTTTGGAATTTGGATATTTGTTTTCTCTTAATAGAATTTGATTTGTGTTTTTAGCATACCAAGATTTGTTAGTTTTTGTGACTCAACCCCCCACACCCTGCCTCATGGCACTAGTAAGAAGCACGGGTTTGTCACCAAAGGCAGGATATAGGAGAGTAAGGGAAATTCTTTACTTTCCCAACCTCACACCACCAGTAAGAGATGTGGGCTTATCACCGAAGGTTGATGGGGCAAAGAGGTGTGTAAAGTAAAATATTTTTTTTGCTTGGTGCTTTTGATTTCGTTTGATTTTGACATTTCTGACCTGTAACTTTGGGATATCCTTTCTTTCAAATAGATTTAAGAGGGATAGATGTGACACCAAGAAGCTTCTAGAACAGAATGTAGGCAAGAACAACTTCACCTAGTAGAAAGAAAGAGAAAAGCCATGTATGTAGGCCTTGGTATGGTTTTCATCAATGCTTGTCTGTCAAACATGATGAAAAGATTTGAAAATAGTTGATGATGTTTGAAGAGATGTGTTTTGAATGCTTTTGCCAGCACTTTCAGAAATTTGTAATAAATTTATCAAGAGTAAGTTCCTGGGATACCAATTTTATGATGTGAGTGAACAAAATGAAACAACTAAATAACTAATGCAATGTAGGTAGCTATAATGTATAAGTGGTGATTTTGATGTTTTATGCATAAAACTGTTTAAGATGCAAGGAATTGATAGTTTCATTGAATTCCTCACCTTCTAGTGTGCACAAGATATACGCACCATTTTTGTAGTCTTTCATGACTCAGTATGGGCCCAACCATTTGGGCCAGAACTTTCTTCCTTCACTGGTTTTCTTATCGATCCAGCTATCTAGTCTTAGAACTAGATCTCCCTTGTATATTTCTCACTCATAGACTTATTTGTTGTAAATCTAGCACATTTGGTTGGCATAGGCTCTATGCCTTTGTTCAGTGTTTAGCCTGACCTTGTTGAGGCTTTCCAGTTGAGAGAGGTGTTGCTATCCAGATTTAATCTCCTTCACAACTTGAAAAACATCATGAATCTGCAAAAGACACTCAAGAATAGATAGATGTTTTGTATGTCGTTTGTATTTGGGGATCACACCTATCTACTTGTTTGCATTCAATAATTAAGGGAGTGGATAGCACCTTCATAAGGGTTTTGATCTAACCCTCACTATTTTAGGTTGTGCCTATCAACCAAGGTAAGAGAACCTATATTACAACCCTTGTATGGTAAAGGAGATGAAGATATCCTTGTGTTTTGCATATGACATGGAAAAGGCCTTGTGAAAACATGATCAAGTATCCATTATCCAAACTCAAAGGAGTTGTCACTACTAAATGATGGAAATGTTTTCAAAACAAGGCTAGAGCTGCTAAAGGCATGATAGAACCCTGATCAACTTTGTGCATTTTTGTGAAAGAATTGAATTCTTTTGTGGACACACAATGCAAATGTAGGGGTATTGTAGGTAGGATGAGTTAGTTTAAAATGAAATTCTGATGAGAGATGTTGGGACAATAGTAGTTAGGAGTCATCACCCTCTTTGGGAAACCTTGCAAAAGAGTTACAACACCTAAACAACAGAGATATTTCAATGAATTTGAAGTGCTCTTTCAACTAGGATTTGTGCACATATGGATTCCCAAATCTACACTATTCCATACAAACTTTGATAACATGCCAAAAAGGCTTGAATAAAAATATCAATAAAGCATTCAGAACTCCTTGTTAGATCATGACTTAAGGTACACCCAAAGGTTTACAAACACCCTCAATTTACAAGGAAGGTAAGGTGAATTTAAATCTTTTTATCTCCACTCAAATGAATGCTGTTATAAAGGGAATATTGCAGATGCCTTCAAACCCTCTACAAGAGATGAGACCATGTATGACCAATAAATATCCCAAACAAATGATTACAACATGAGCATGAAGCACAACTTAAAAACATACTGAAATACAAGTGTATGCAAGCTTTACCAAGAGATAAAATTAGTTAATCCAAGAATTTGATCAAATATATAAGCAAGGGAATGTTATTTAGAAAATATCAAAGCTTGTTGATGGATTTACATCTGAAACCAACTCAACATGATGAACATTTGATGTAAACTGCAATCAAAATGGCTCTTAGGTAGTTTCTCCAAAAGGAAATGGACTTCTTCCAGTTTTTTCCTATGAAAGTTCTTCTCTCTTTCTCCAAAATTCTCAACAAACCTTTCAAAATGCTTCCAAATTACATCATATACCCTATGCCAACTTGGATCCTTGCATCCCAAGAAAAGAATATGCCAAAGGGATCAAATTTGTTACAAAACCCTATCCATTTGATGAAAACTGATATAAAACTATGAAACAGCTTGCCAAATGCCAGAGATGCACAAATATTTTAAAATATTACATGAATTCAGATCCTTATCCATAATAGAGTCATGGTTTTGGCATTCCACCATTCCAACATGCATTTGTAATCATTTTTCACCTTTTTCCCTCACCATTTTTAACTCTACAACTTTTTACTTTCACCTTTCACGTGTTTTTCACGGGCCAAGGAAAATATTTCATGAAAAACACTATAGGGAACTGAATCAGATCAAAAGAATAGTGCCATTGTGTTTAGAAGGCTGAAGGGATGTAGATTCATATAACATTTCATGTGATTTGGTGCAAAACTGACGATTCCACACTTCTTGGAGCATCCATGGCACCCAAAAATGAAAACGCACAGCAACTGTTGATTAAAATCAACTTTAAAATTCTTCCCTCCACGTGTCTTGATAAAATTTGTCATGCAGACCAAGAAATATCTTCTTTGACTTCTGGATAAAGTGGACATATGTCCAAATACCATTGGACCGAGCCTCCAACTTTAAAAAATGCATTTTGAACCTTTTCTGACCTTGGGAAAATTTTGAAAATTTTCGCCATGAGCCCCTAGATGTGCCACGTGTCCTCATGTGGACCCTGTTGAAATCCACAGGAAAAAATGAAAAATTTTCTCCCTTTTTTAGAAAAGGAAAATTTTCTCAAAATGTTCCACGCCCCCAAATGCCCGTTGTTTTTCTGCCACGTATCGCTCTCCCATTAGATGAGGAGCCGACTCACCAAATTTACCTTCATTCCTCCACAAGCACAAAATACTTTATGGGCCCGCACTCTCCTTTTTACCTTTTGAAATGTGCCATGTGTCTCTATCCTATTAGATGCAGAGACGACCCCCCACATTTTTCCGTGGGTTTATTGTTCACCTTGAGATTTTTCGCTAAAATTTTGCAAAATTTTCAACTTCCTCTCTGCGCTCCAAACCTACGCCCAATGTACGACACGTGTCCTATTTTCATTGAACGTGAGCCTATTCTTCATTTTTTACCTTTTACACCAAGACTAAAGATTCCCAAAAGTTTTCTTTAGCCCCCATTCCCGTTTCTCCTCCCAGACACACGTCACCTTCCTACTCATCGCGGGCCTTCAGGCCAAATTATAACTTTAATATTTTGAAGTTAAAAGACTTCAAAATTTTCACAAATTCCACCCATCCATGCTAACTTTCTTGGACATGTGTCCACTTTGTATTGGGTGCGGGCCTCCAAGTCAGAATTTTCCTTTGACATTTTGATCAAAAATTTGAAACATTTTCAACTCCACCACTGCCTGTTTGATCCTCCCCTGCCACGTGTCACCTTCCGATTGGGCACAGGCGCGCGAGACAATTTTTTCCCTTGACACCCTGAGCCAAAAGACATCAAAATTTTCCTAAGTCCTTCACCATCCACCTGACCCTCCTGTGCCACATGTCATCATGCCATTCGCTGCGGGCCTTCGGGAAAAAATTTGATTTTGAGAAACTTTCCAAAATGGAAGAAAATTTCGTAAGTGCGGCCTGCCACCTGCCAATCCATCAACCAATTAAATCGTGCCACATAGGCACATCACTGTAGCACTGCGAGGCTGCAGACAAAAATTTCCCCTCACTAAATTTTTTTAAAATGACAAGTTATAAAATTTTCCTGCACATCCTCGGCCAATAGAAACCTGCCACATTAGCATAAACATTGGAATGATACATTTGAAGAGTAGAACATGCCCGTATGCCCGTCAAAATGCAAAAAACATAGGGGATGCTTCTGAAATCAAATTTTTTCACAAGGAAGGTGGATTTTTCACTTTGAATCAATTGAATCACTTTTCAACAATGATTTAGGCATGGGGATTAGGATTTTAGCAACAAATGAATTATATTCCCTCCATTTTGAGTTTTTACACAATTTGGGCAAGGGAAAAAATGACACAGCCCATGCAAATGAAAAATCAGGGCACAATAAAGGGGAAACCTAGATTTTTCTTCAAAATAGGGCAGAATAACAACATTATGAGCATATTCAAAGACATTTGACTGGGTAGAATGAGTTACAGACCACTAGCCTAAGCCAAAAAGACGCTTTGGAGTAAAAATGGAGCATGGAAAATCAGAGAAAAGTGTGCAAACCTAGAAATTGCACCAACATTGGCTCCTGCTTGGGGATGGGCACTCCTAGTGAGTGCCACAAGATCGCAACGTAGACCAAGTGCCAAAAATCCATTGGGCAAGGAGTCAAAACATGCATAGCATCCCAAAAACCAGAATTTTCACCAAAAATAGACCGAGAAAACCACACCAACAATGGTTACCAAGGACAAAAGGGCAAACCACAAGCCAACAACATCAAGAACAAGAAAAAGACAAAACTAAAACAAGGGCTATACAAAATGTACAACTTGTGCATACCTCACATGGGGATTTAATCCAAGAAATGTTTTAAATGTCTGCCATTAACAGGTAGCTCTAGCAAATCCCCATCCAAATCTTTGAAACAAATGTGTTTTCTCCAATCCTGGTATCAATGGCATAAGGGCCCATCCATAAAGCATCAAACTTTCCATGCTTACCCTTGTCTTCATGCCTACTATCCCATAGAAAAACCAAATCTCCAACAATGAAAGCTCTGGGGGTGACCTTCTTATCAAACAACTTCTTCAATTTCTCCCTAAACCTGACATGCCTTTGATGAGATGCTCTCCTTTCTTCATCCAACTAAATGATCTGATTGATTCTTGATTCATATGGGCCATGTTCTTGATCTTCCAATTGCTGAGTAAACTGAAAAGTGGATAATTGCAAGTGTAATGGCAGCAAAGCCTAGGTTCCATATGCCAGTTCAAATGGACTTTTACCAGTTGCTCTTTTTGGAGTTATCCTATCAGCCCAAACTACAAATTTCAACTGGTCTCCCCACTTCTTCTTGTTGATTTCCAAGGTTCTTCTAATGATCTTGAGCAAGTTTTTGTTAGTTGATTCAGCTTTCCCATTCCCTTGTGGATTGTAGTTTGAAGAATAGGTCATATTTATCCCATATTCATTACACATTGCCATCAAAGGCTTGGCTCTAAAACACATAACATTATCAGACACAATCTTAACTGGAACCCCAAATCTGCATATGATATGATTCAGCAAGAAATCCATTACCACTTGGTGTGTTGCCTTTCTAGATGGAATTGCCTCAACCCTTTTTGTAAAATAATCAGTTACCACAAGGATCCATTTGTAACCAGCACTAGAAGGATCTGAAATCTCACCAATAAAATCCATTCCCCATTGTTTGAAAGGAGCTTCAACTGATACAGGCTGCAAAGGAAGGGATCCTGAATCTTTCAATATTCCTGAAAAACGTTGGCACTTATCACACCTTCTAACTAACTGGTTCACAGCTTTAATGTGAGTTGGCCACCAATAACCAGCTCTTAAAATCTTATGTGTTGTCACTCTTCTAGCAAAATGTCCTCCACAAACTCCCCCATGGAAATCAGCAATCAACTTGGGAGCTTCATCTTTAGTTATGCATTTCAAGAGGACACCTTCAGGGTTCTTCCAAGCCAGCCCAATGTCTGTTATGACATATTTCTAGGAAGCCAGCTTGAGGGCTCTTTTCTGATTTTTATTTAAGTGACTGGGACAGCATAAGTTCTTGAGGTAATAGACCACATCCTTGTACCACTCAAAATTCATCAATTTTTCAAGGAGATCTGCCCTTTCTTCCCCTAGCTGATTCACTTCTACATTCTGCAAATTACTCTCAGCCATAAGTTTGGCAAGACCTAAACCTCTTACCAGCTTTGTTGTTTGGATATCCATATCATACTCTTGTAATTTTTTAACCCATCTACATCTCTTGCTTGATATCTCCATGTCAGATAAGATGTCTTTAACCATGGTGTGGGGAACATAAGCAACAACCTTTGAACTCAAAATGTAGGGCCTGAAAATCTTTGTTGCTTTTAATAATGCAAATGCTTGTTTCTCCATAATTGTGTACCTCAATTCAGCTACTTGTAAATCCTTGCTAAAGAAAGAAATAGGCCTCTCAGCTCCATTTTCATCCTTTTGTAGCAAAACTGAAGTAATAGTAAATTCAGATGTAAAAGAGAAGATTTGGAAAGGTATCTTATAGTTTGGAGCTGCCAAAATGGGTGCATGCTTGAGTGCATCCTTTATTCCTTCAAAATCTTGGATGATATTCTTTCCCACTTAATAACTTGATCCTTTCTTAGCATGCTCGTGATTTGGAGAGTTAGCTCAGCAAAATTAGAAACAAACCTTCTAATGAAATTTATTTTTCCAAAGAAAGATTGGATACCTTTCTTGGTTCTTGGAATAGGCACCTTGCTGATTGCTTCCACTCTCTCAGGGTCTATCATAACACCTTCTTTAGATACAATATGTCCCACCAACTTGGCCTTTGGCACACCAAAATGAAACTTCTTTGGATTAAGTGAAATGCCATACTCCCTACATCTGATCAACATCTTTTCTAGGTGTTACAAATGGTCTGCTCGCTGTCTTGAAAAAACAATCACATCATCTTGATAAACTGCAATAAATTCATTGATATAACCAGCAAAGGAAACATCCATCACCCTCTGAAAAGTAGCACCCGTATTCATCAATCCAAAAGGCATCCTTACAAAAACATAAGTCCCCCAAGGAGTAGTGAAGGTTTTCTTAAGTCTTTCTGATTCTTTGACAACTACTTGATTGTATCCGGAGAAACCATCCAAAGTAGAAAGCATTTCTGACCCTGTCACAAGCTGCAACATATTCTCCATGTTTGGCAAAGGATAGTTTTCCTTCATAGATGCTTTTTTTAGATTCCTAAAATCCACACAAAGCTTGATATCACCATTCTTCTTTCTAACTGGCACAAGGTTGGCAACCCAAGATGAGTATCTAGTGGGCTGAATGATGCCACCATCTCTCAATTTCTTCAACTCTTCTTGCATTTTCATGGAAATCTGTGGGTTAATAGGCCTTTGTTTTTTTCTAAATGGTTTGGTTTTAGCCTCAAGAGGGATCTCATGCTGAAATAAATCTTCTCTAAATGCCTTCAACTCTAAATAAGACCAAGCAAGGCAGTCTTTATATTTCTTCAAAAGTTGGGCATAGGACTATTTCTCCTCAATGCTGAGATGACTACCCAACCAGATCTTCCTTGGTTTGTCTTTATTTCCCAAGTTGTGCTCTTCCACATCCCTTGAAGCAGACATCTTTCTATTAATGATGCAATCAGCATTGCTAAAATTGGATTCAAGTGCAACAAGACCTTTAGGAATGGTATTTGTTTTCAATTGTATAATATCCTTGTCAAACAAAGTTTCTCTACCTTCATTCATGCACACCATTGGTTCCTAATCAATATTTTGACTAGTAAACTCTCCTTGGCATTATAAGAATATCAATATTTGTGCATTATCATCAAAAATCTGCCAATGTTTCACATTATCTGGGACATCTGGCCTTGTTAGCACCTCAATATCATATTCACAAAAAGGTGAAACGGTGCAATTGTCGAATCTAGAACCTAGAACAGCCAGCTTATCAGTAGTAGCATTAAGACTTATATCATGGTAAAAAATGTTAAAGGAATCAAACATTTCAATCAAGTCCCAAACAACATGCTTATATTGTCTCATACGTTGAGTTTTTATAGCATAGAACTTTCTTACTTGCTTGACAACCAGCTCTGAATCTCCCCTGGCAACAATATCCTTCACTCCATACTTCCATGCAATCCTTAATCCCAATAATAATGCCTCATACTCAGCAATGTTGTTAGTACATTCAAAATTGAGCTTGAAGGAAAAAGGAAACTCTTCTAAACTAGGGGAAACCAACACTATACCAGCACCATTTCCAAATTTGGAGCAATATCTATCAAATAGTAATGTCCATGGAGAACCTACCATACCAAGGCACTCTGATTTGTCCATCTTATTCTCTTTTCCATCAGCAAAACTAATGAAATTGTTAACATCTACATCAACAAACAACACTTCATAAGAAGCATTGTTGGGATCTGCAATCAAGTGTAACATCTTCTTTTCACCATAGAGTTTGACAAGGCTGCCATCAATGGGAATGGTGGCATAGGACATGTCCATTTGAACACTACCACCAACACTTGCAGCCCATTTCCTTGACAAAAGCATACCCCATTTGGCAGGACAGTCAACAATTACAACATCAAGTTTTAAATTCTTACCTGGATAGGCTACAAGTTGCACTACTAAACCCTTCACACATCCAACAATTGGAAATTCCCTTGAATCCATGGTTGTACACTTCCCATATGCTGCTATCACCTTGATATCCAAATCATTCATAACTTCTAGAGGCATAACATTACATGATGCACCTGAATCAAACATGCAATTGTGAAGCAACCTACCTTTTATGAGAAAAGTTATGAAGAATGGATCGACATTCAATTGGGAATCCACCAAGGATGTCCCCAAATACACTTCAGGTTCCTCTCTAAGATCTTCCATTGGTGGTGGTGTTTCAGGGCCAACAATGCTTTAAAGAGGATTCTCAACAACATTTACATTTCTGCTTGGTAAACTTTTTTCTTCCTTTAATCCCAAGTATTCAAAATCTCTTTTCTTTTGTTCAGGAATTCTAAGCAATTCAATAACGGGAACACTCACTTTAATTTGGCTCAATACCTAGGCTATATCATATGGAACATTCTTTGGCAAAACAACATTGGAAGGGAAACAAGAAGGTTCATCAGATGGAGAAGTATTCTTGGCAGCCTGGGCATGAAGAGGACTGATATTTTTGCATGGGACAGCAGGGTTCTTAGCAATTGTTTCTCTTCTAGGATTATCTTTTGGAATGTTTGTGAGCAAGGGTGTATTTGGCTTGGCTTGAGAACTAGCTCCCCTAACAACTTTACTTCTAGTATTGTACTCCTTTTCTTGACCAACCACAACGTTCATTAACAATTGCCCATCTTCCTCCGAAGGAATACCACCATCATACTTCTTGATCATTAAAGCCCTTAGATATTCAAATTCATTATTAGGAATTTCAAAATCCTGAACTACATCTACATCATGACCTTAAGGAAGAGAAAGAAATGGTACCCTCTTTATGCAATCCCAAAAGGTTGCAGCAGTCCTTACACTTATCACATCTGTCGAAGTTGCTTCTTGTTGTGAGCCTAAAGAGCTGCCCATCATACAAATGTCATCATCCATTTCATTCTCATCATCATCATTAATATCTTGCTGGTCCATTTCACATGGCGGATGAGGAAGAAAACATCTGTCACACCAATCCATATCAGCAATTTCTTGAACAGCAGTAACCCTTGCAGTCATAGGGTCAGGCACGACTCTATTTTCACATGCTTGGGGTTGTCTATTTACAGATACAATAAGCCCTTTACCTCTATCATCTTGTATTTGATCACCCCTAGGATGATTGCCAAATCTATCATGGTTTTGAGTTCTTTGCTGTCCTTGTGAACTTTTCCCAATTCCTTTCTCAGCTCGGGCTAATTTGTAGGAAATATCTTTGACAGCCCCTACCAAAGTCTTGACAACATCTTCCAAATCAGCACCCTTGCTAGCTTGAGGCTTCTCAGGGTTTATCAGCTTCACACCATCCCTCTTAAGTGGTTTACCAACAGCTTTAATATTATTTTCAATTTGAAGTGCCATGGTGAAATCTTGCCTCAAGTTTGTAGGATTTTTGTCTCTCAAGTAATAAGCTGCCTTTTTATCAAATGCATTTGCATATTTAATCAAGCAAGATTCATCACAAGGCCTCAAAATGATAGACATCCTTCCCAATGTATTATTAAATCTTGTGCTGAAATCATGAATGGTCTCATTAGGGTTCTTCTTGATATTATCAAACTCAGATAGAAGGAACCTTGGATCTTTTTTGTCTCCATATTGTAATTTGAATGCATTACTCATCTCAGTCCAAGAATCAATCGAGTTATCAGGCATAGCTTTATACCAATCTCTTGCATCTTCCTCAAGTGTATGGATAAACAACTTGATATACACATCCTCAAATTATATTTCAAAGTCTTCCATCATGTTAACAAAGAGTTTGAGATGTTGATCTCCAGTTATGGCATTGTTACCTTGGAATTTTGATAACCTATTTCTCACATCCTATGGGACAGCATTTGGATAACCATCCATTCCTCCAAAATTTATAGGACCAAAGGTGTTTACAACAAATGGAGGTCTAGGTTGAGCCATATTGTTTGGTGGGGATGATCTTGGAGGTAAAACAAGCTGATGAGGAGTAATAATGGGTTTGATTGGAATAGATGAATGATATTCAAAATGACAACCCCCCAAAGGCTCTCTCTTGATATACTTTAGCAAACTTAGAAACCACATGAGCAGATTTAGGAGCAAGTTTTTTAAATACACAAGAAGGTACCTCACTTGATGGAGAATGAAAATCAACAAGAAGATTGCCTGAATCAGATATACTTGAAGAGGAATTATAATCTTCAATGACAGGCTGCTCTCCTTCAAATTCAACTACGGGGATTCCTTTCCTTGCAACCAAATCACCAACCACTTTCCACACTCTTCTTCCTTCTAGTTATGAGTTTCTTGATTCAGTGAGAAACTTCTTAGAAGAGTCCTTGATGAAAAGGGATCTCCTTCCCTCCAGTTTGAAAGATTTAAACAACAAGTTTCAAATGATAAAAATGTGTTAGACAACTAGTATTTCAAGATCCCAACAGCATGGAGTCGCCACCAAGGATTTTCACCTTAGTTGTGCAAGAAAGCACTAAAAAATATTCTGTCAAATGTATGCTATACTGAAAACTTGCAAGGATTTACAAATCATATTTTCTTCTTCTTAATTCAACCAAAAACAGTGCATCCAAATCATATAAACTACTGGTAGATGAGGAGAGCAGGTTGAGTTTGATGTCTTTCTTACCCAAAACATCCAGATCTGAAGTATGAAGTGATATATCAAGAATGTAACAGCTCAAATACTTGATCACACAAATTCTCAAACCTTTCAAGTATTTCAAAACCACCAAGAAATTGCAAGAAGTCCCCAGCAATGGTGCCACTTAGGTGTTGGTATCCAGATTTAATCTCCTTCACAATTTGAACAACATCATGAATCTGCACAAGACACTCAAGGATAGATAGATGAATTGTATGTCATTTATAGCTAGGGATCACACCTATCTACTTGTTTACATTCAAGAATTGAGGGAGTGGATAGCACCTTCATAAGGGTTTTGATCTAACCCTCACTATTTTAGGTTGTGCCTATCAACCAAGCTAAGAGAACCTATATTACAGCCGTTGTATGGTAAATGAGATGAAGATATCTTTGTGTTTTGCATATGACATGGAAAAGGCCTTCTGAAAACATGATCAAGTATCCATTATCCAAACTCAAAGGATTTGTCACTACTAAATGATGGAAATGTTTTCAAAACAAGACTAGAGCTGTTAAAGGCATGATAGAACCCTGATTAACTTTGTGCATTTTTGTGAAAGAATTGAATTCTTTTGTGGACACACAATGCAAATGCAGGGGTATTATAGGTAGGATGAGTTAGTTTGAAATGAAATTCTGATGAGATATGTTGGGATAAGAGTAGTTAGGAGTCATCACCCTCTTTGGGAAACCTTGCAAAAGAGTTACAACAGCTAAACAATAGAGATATTTCAATGAATTTGAAGTGCTCTTTCAACCAGGGTGTGTGCACATATGGATGCCCAAATCTATGCTATTCCATACAAACTTTGATAACCTACCACAAAGTCTTGAAGAAAAATATCAATAAAGCATTCAAAACTCGTTGTTAGAACATGACCTAAGGTACACCCAAAGGTTTACAAACACCCTCAATTTAGAAGGAAGGTAAGATGAATTTAAATCTATTTATCACCACTCAAATGAATGCTCTTCTAAATGGAAGATTACAGATGCCTTCAAACCCTCTACAAGAGATGAGACCATGTATGACTAATAAATATCCAAACACAAGATTGCAACATGAGCATGAAACACAAATTGAAAACATACCGAAATACAAGTGTATTCAAGCTTTGCCAAGAGATAAAATTCGTTAATCCAAGAATTTGATCAAATATATCAACAAGGGAATGTTATTTAGACAATATCAAAGCTTTTTGATGGCTTTACAGCTGAAACCAACTCAACATTATGAAAATTTGATGCAAACTGGAATCAAAATGGCTCTCAGGCAGTTTCTCCAAAAGGAAATGGACTTCTTCCAATTTTTTCCTGTGAAAGTTCTTCTCTCTTTCTCCAAAATTCTCAATAGACCTTTCAAAATGCTTCCAAATTACATCATATACCCTATGCCAAAGGGATCAAATTTGTTACAAAACCCTATCCATTTGATGAAAAATGATATAAAACTATGAAACAACTCACTAAATGCTAGAGATGCACAAATATTTTAAAATACTACATGAAATTGGATCCTTATCCATCCCAGGGTCACATTTTTGGCATTCCACCATGCCAGCATGCATTTGCAATCATTTTTCACCTTTTTCCCTCACCATTTTTAACTCTGTAACTTTTTACTTTCACCTTTCACGTGTTTTTCACGGGCTGACGAAAATATTTCATGAAAAACACTATAGGGCACTGAATCAGCTCAAAAGGATAGTGCCATTGTGTTCAGAAGGCTGAAGGGATGCAGATTCATATAAAATTTCATGTGATTTGGTGCAAAACTGACGATTCCACACTTCTTGGAGCATCCATGGCACCCAAAAATGAAAACGCACAGCAACTGTTGATTAAAATCAACTTTAAAATTCCGCCCTCCACATGTCTTGATGAGATTCATCATGTAGACCAAGAAATATCTTCTTTGAATTCTGGATAAAGTGGACACGTGTCCAAATACCATTGGATCGAGCCTCCAACTTCAAAAAATTTGTTTTGAAACTTTTCTGACGTTGGGAAAAATTTGAAAATTTTCCCCGCGAGCCCCTGGATGTGCCACGTGTCCTCCAGTGGACCCTGTTGAAAACCGCTGGCCAAAAAGACAAATTTGCTCCCTTTTTGAGAAAAGGAAATTTTTCTCAAATTGTTCTGTGCCCCCAAATGCCTGTTGTTTTTCTGCCACGTGTTACTCTCCTATTGGATGCAGAGCCGACTCACCAAATTTACCTTCATTCCTCCACGAGCACAAAATACTTTGTGGGCCTGCACTCTCCTTTTTACCTTTTGAAATGTGCCACATGTCTTTGTCCTATTGGATATGGAGATGACCCCCCAAATTTTTATGTGGGTTTATTGTTCACCTTGAGATTTTTCGCTAAAATTTTGTAAAATTTTCAACTTCCTCTTCGCGCTCCAAACCTCCACCCAATGTACGACACGTGTCCTGTTTTCATTGAATGCAGGCCTATTCTTCATTTTTTACCTTTTACACCAAGGGTAAAGATTCCCAAAAAAATTCTTCAGCCCCCATTCCCATTTCTCCTCCCGGACACGTGTCGCCTTCCTACTCGTCACGGGCCTTCAGGCCAAATTGTAACTTTAAAATTTTGAAGTTAAAAGACTTCAAAATTTTCACAAATTCCACCCATCCATGCTAACTTTCTTGGACATCTGTCCACTTTGTATTCGGTGTGGGCCTCCAAGTCAGAATTTTCCTTTGGAATTTTGAGAAAATTTTTGAAACATTTTCAACTCCACCGTTGCTTGCTTGATCCTCCTGTGCCACATGTTGCCTTCCCATTGGGCATGGGTGCATGGGCAAAATTTTTCCCCTTACACCCTGAGCCAAAACACATCAAAATTTTCCCAAGTCCTTCACCATCTGCCTGATCCTCCTATGCCACGTGTCACCTTCCCATTGGGCATGGGCGCGCGGGCCAAATTTTTCCCCTGACACCTTGAGCTAAAAGACATCAAAATTTTCCCAAGTCCTTTGCCATCCACCTGAACCTCCTATGCCACGTGTCATCATGCCATTCTCTGCAGGCCTTCGAGAAAAAATTTGATTTTGAAAAACTTTCCAAAATGGAAGAAAATTTCCTAAGTGCGGCCTGCCACCAGCTAATCCATCAACCAATCAAATCGTGCCACGTAGGCACATCACTGTAGCACTGCGGGGCTGCGGACAAAAAATTCCCCTCACTAAATTTTTTTAAAATGACAAGTTATAATTTCTCAAACATCCTCGGCCAATAGAAACCTACCACATTAGCATAAACGTTGCAATGATAAATCTGAAGGGTAGAACATGCCCGTATGCCCGTCAAAATGCAAAAAACACAGGGGATGCTTCTTAAATCAAATTTTTTCACAAGGAAGGTGGATTTTTCACTTTGAATCAATTGAATCACATTTTCACAATGATTTAGGCCTAGGGATTAGGATTTTAGCAACAAATGACTTGGATTCCCTCCATTTCGAGTTTTTACATGATTTGGGCAAGGGAAAAAATGACACAACCCGTGCAAATGAAAAATTAGGGCACAATAAAGGGGAAACCTAGATTTTGCTTCAAAATAGGGCAGCATAACAACATTATGAGCATATAAAAGGCATTCAACTTGGTAGAACGAGTTACAGACCACCAGCATGAGCCAAAAGGATGCTTTGGAGCAAAAATGGAGCATGGAAAATTAGAGCAAAGTGTGCAAACCCAAAAATTACACTGACAAGAGGCATGCCTCCTTATAAGCTTCTTCATCCAAAATCCCTTGCAATGAGATGTGGAGAATGGTTATTTCAACCTCAAGTGGGAGAACTGCTTCTACCTCGAATACCAACGAGAAAGGAGTTGCTCCTATTGGTGTTCTTATTGAGTTTCGCTGGGCCCATAAGGTTGGATATAGTTTTAAATGCCAATCTCACTTATTCTCCTTGAGTGTTTTGAGAAGAATAACCTTTAATGTTTTGTTTTTCACTTCAGCTTGCCCATTGGCTTAGGGGAAGTAAAGAGAGGGTGTGTGATGGTTTATCTTGAACTTGCTACATAACTCACGGACTTCGTCATTTTTAAAGGACATGCCATTATCTAAGATAATGACTTGTGGGACACCATACCTACAGATAATTTGGTTCAGAATGAATTTGGCAATTACCGAACCTGGTACTGTGGTGAGAGGCATGGCCTCCACCCATTTGGTAAAATATTCCGTGGCTGTAATTATAAAATTATGGCCATCAGTTGATGAGGAAGAGAATTTCCCTATCAAGTCCAGACCCCACGTGGAGAAGGGCCATGGGGTCGCTATTAGTTGCAGGGATTGTGTTGGCATGTGAATCTCATGAGAGAATTCTTGGCATTTGTGGCACTTATGTACAAATTCCATTACATCATGCTCGAGAGTGGGTCAAAAATAGCCCATCTGATGTATTTTACGAGTGGTGGCATGACCACCAAAGTGGCCTCCACACATCCCACTGTGGGATTCATGAAGAATCTTCTTGGATTCTTCCGTGTCAATGCATCTTAAAAGCATGCCATCGAAGGCTTTACGATAGAGTACATGTTCTAAGACAACATATTTAGTGGTAATAATGCATAACCACCTTCTTTGTTGTGATGTGGCACCTTCCATGTATGTTTGGTCTATGATGAAGTTGATGATATCAAAATACCAGGGACATGTAAGGATGAAAGGCCTAGTTTCGACAAAGTATACACACTCATCAAGAAAATCTAGATTCACCAGATCACCTCCATCTAGTGGATTTTCAGCTAGCCAATATGTAATGATTTATCCCTTTACGGATTTTTGGTTTGCGAATGTTAACTCGAACTTGACCATTAAGGTTATGAAACGTCCAACCTTTTTAGATAAAGACCCTTGCGTGAGAAATGTTCGTAAATGATCTGTCTTTTCAATTACCCTCATTTCTTGGTTTAACATGTAGTGTCTTAAACATTTTGTTGCAAAGACTATGGCAAGGCATTCTCTTTTTTCCTATGTATAACATGTTTCATAATCGAGAAACATTCGGCTGATGAAATAGACCACACATTCCTGTTTATCATTGTCTTCTTGAGCCAGCATGTAGGCTAGCGAGACATGAGTGGCTCATGAGTATAAGTTAAAGGGGCAGTCTGGTTTGGGAAGCATTAGCGTGGGTGGAGACAACAAGAAGTGCTTAATTACTTCGAAGGCCTCATTGTACTCTTCAGTCCAATCAACGCTATAATCTTTCTTTAATAGATTGTTGATTGGATGAATGACAAAACTTAGATCTGGGATGAACTTGCGGATTGCACCAAGTTTCCCAAGAAATGACCTGATTCCAGACTCATCTGATGGTGGGATCATTTTGAGAACAACTCATATTTTAGCTGGATCAACATCAACCCCTCGTGAAGATATGATGTAGCCCAGAATTTTTCCTCCTGTCACACCAAATATGCTTTTCTCTGGGTTTAATGTGATGCCATACTCAATTAGTCATGAGAGGATGATACGGAGCACTTCAAGATGATCACAATGTTTCTTGGCCTTGGCCAACAAGTCATCCACATAGGATTCCACAATGTTATGGATAAGATCATGGAATATATATGTCATTGTTCATTGATATGTAGCGTCGGTGTTCTTAAGACCAAATGACATGACAACGTAGCAATATGTTCCTCAGGGAGTTATGAATGTAGTTTTGGCTTGATCCTGTTTAGATATCAGTGTACTAGGGACATGTATAGATGGGGGGCTTGGTTTAGACGAAGTATACACACTCATCAGGAAAGTCCAGATTTACTAGATCACCTCCATCTAGTGGATTGTCAGCCAACTAGTCTGCAATGATATGTCCCTTAACAGATTTTTGAGTTACGAATGTCAACTCAAATTCTCCCATTAAGGTTATGAAACATCCAGCCTTTTTAGACAAAGACCCTTGCGTGAGAAATGTTCGTAAATGATATGTTCGTTACAATGACCCTCGTTTCTTAGTTTAACATGTAATGTCTTAAATATTTTGTTGCAAATACTATAGCAAGGCATTCTATCTCTGACTGTGTGTAACATGTTTCATAATCGATCAAAGTTCATCTAATGAAATAGACTGCACGTTCCTGTTTATCACTATCTTCTTGAGACAACATGCAGGCTAGCTAGACATGAGTAGCTCATGAGTATAGGATCAAAGGGTGGCCTGGTTTGGGATGCATTAACATGGGTGGAGACAACAAGAATCATTTAACTACTTCAAATGCCTCATTGCATTCTTCATTCCAACTAATGCTATAATCTTTCTTTAATAGATTGTTGATTGGATGAATGGAAAAACTTAAATCTGGGATGAACCTTTAGATTGCACCGAGATTCCCAAGAAATGACCTGGTTCCAGACTCGTCTGATGGTGGGGTCATTTTGAGAATAGCCCATATTTTGGTTGGATCAACATCAATCCCTTGTGAAGATATAATGTAGCCCAGAAGTTTGCCTCCTGTCACACCGAACATGCACTTCTTTGGGTTTAATGTGATGCCATATTTAATTAATCGTGAGAGGATGATACGGATCACTTCTAGATGATCACAAAATTTCTTGGCCTTGGCCAACAAGTCATCCACATAGGATTCCACAATTTTTATGGATAAGATCATGGAATATATAAGTCATTTCCCATTGATATGTAGTGTCGGTGTTCTTAAGAGAAAATGGCATGACAGCATAGAAATATGTTCCCTAGGGAGTTATGAATGTAGTTTTGGCTTGATCCTATTCAGATATTTTAATCTGATTATACCCTAAGAACCCATCCATGAGGGATAATTGTTCAAATCCAGATATTGCATCAACGATGATGTCGATGGATGGTAATGGGAAGTCATCCTTTAGACAAGCTTTGTTAATATCCCAAAAATATATGCAAATGCGTATTTTCCCATTCCTTTTTAGGACAGGGATGATATTAGAAACCCATTGTGAATAGTCAATGGGCTTGATGAACCCCACTTGGAGAAGTTTTATTACTTCCTCTTTTACCATGAGAGCCACTTTTGGCTTCATTTGTCTTGACTTTTGTTTAATTGGTTTCGCATCTAGTTTAGTGACAAGATTATGTACCATGACTTGTAGCGTAATGCCTGTCATTTCTTTATAGTTAAATGAAAAAGCATTTTGATGTTCTTTGAGAATTTAGGTGTGTATTCATATCTCCTTTGGAGTTAATGAGGATCCCAACTTCGAAATCTTCGGTTCTTCCTCCATTCCAATGTTTATGTCAATGGTTTCTTCTATCAAAGAAGCATTACCTTCTTCAAATTTAGGTGGTGCTGGAGGTAGTTCCAAGCTTTCTCCATCTTCTATTTTGTAGATATTGAGATCCTTTTGTGGAGGAGACTCTACCATGGGATTTTCAAAGAGGAAGAGGAATGTGGTATTAGGGAAAGATCAACTATACAGTGAGCAAGGTGTAGCTCTACATAGGCGTTTAGGTATTTGAGAGTGACCCTATCATCATTAAAGTGATCTATGATAGAAAAATCATCCTCAGCTTCTCCATGAGTCAGGAGTGAGTTTGTTGATATTTTACGCACTAATGGTTCGGTACGAAGTGATATCGTGAATTTTTTATACTCCAACTCGCTGTTTGGGGTAAAACAAGAAGCTGAGGTTGCTATTGAGTCCGCGAGAAGGTTCTTCTCTCATGGGATTGCTTCAATTGATATGAAGTTAAATCCCTTACTTAGATCTAATAATTCCATTTTATATAGTTGTAAGTGCTTAGCTCTAGTTTCATATACCTCAGAGACTTGGTTTGTAACCAATTGCGAGTCTCCTAGTACTCTAATGTTTTCAACACCCATTCTTTTAGCTAGGATCAGGCCAAAGAGGAGAGCTTTGTACTCATCCCCGTTGTTTGTACATTTAAAGTTTAATTTAAAGGAGAAAGGTAGGATATTTCCCTCATGTGAAATAAATATCACTCCTGCCCAAGCTCTAAAGTGACATCTAGCTCCATCGAAGTGGAGAGTCCAATACTTGCTTGGAAATATGGATGTTGGAATATTTTTCATATCTATTTCTTTTTCTTCGGTCACTTCTACCATAAAAACTTTTTCTGATGGAAGAGAAGTAATTCCCAGGGTGTGTCCCATACCCATGGAATAAAATGGTGGAGAATAGGTAAGTCTTTCTCTAGTAACTCAATAATTTTTGGGGTAGTCCCTAGTGATATTTTTTTTATAACATTGGTCTCACTTTTGAGTGTTGGATTGTCCTCGACTGGATTTGTAACTTATAACTCTGTGGTAGGTATCAACTCTTATTTTAGTTTTTAATTAATTGGTTTGATGATTTGATTTGTTGGGAGTTCAAACACGGAGTGAACACCCGGTCTTTTCTTCAAATAAGCTAGGTGTATATTGAAGGTTTTTGGGTCACCTTGTGCCACAAATATTTTCCCTAAGTGTAGAAATCTCATTTCTTGGAATAACATGGAAGGGATCGCCTTCATGCGGTGTATCCATGGCCAAACAAGGATCATATTATAATTGGTTTCCAGATCTATAATATAAAACTCGGTGAGGACCGTCTTAGGTCCTAAAGTGACCGGTAAAACTATGGTTCCAATCGAAGTGGCTTTGAGGCTATCATAACCTCTTAGCGTATTTCACGTCGTGGAACAATTTGTCTCTCCATATCCTAACTTTTGAAGAAAATAAAAGGGGACTATGTTAACTACTGCTCCATCATCAATCATTGCATGTTTAACATAATTATTGTAGACCCAAACTTGTAAATGTAAAGATGGGTTGCCTCTTTGTGTAATTTCAGCATTTGTTGGCATTTTGCTTATATCGAATATAAATTCTGTATCCCTATCTGACAGCCCTGGGGGATAAACATCAAAGTCCACATGGTTTACTTGTGTTTCTATGGGAGGAGTGATGTTGATTAAATTACCAAGGCCTAACACTTCTAAGAGGGTAGCTCTATGGGCAGGAGAGTTCTTTAACAAATCCAAAAAGGAGATGTGAGAGAAGGTTTTAGTTAAATCATTAATTAAATCATAGGTGCCTATGGGTTTAACCAATGTTTGTTGACTGTTGTTTGGTTCCAATGGATAACTTGGAGTAGGTTGGGATGAATAAACCCTTGTTCTTGTTATAGTTTCTATGGGTAGCTCAGTGTCTAACTCTACCAAACCGACTATCTTGGTTTGGGGTTGAGTTCCTAATTGGGGTGCAACTAGTGGATTTAATGAAGTTGAGGCTTTATGATCATTGTTTCTTGTTATGACACCCTTGTTTGTTCCATTAGGATCTAGCCTATCATTGTTGGAATGGTTTGGGAGTGGATCATTAAAGATCTTGAGGGGTGCATTTTGAGGGGAAACTACCCCTGCATAAGTGTTTGGCGTGGGTACTATAGAATTTGCTAAAAACATATCTATAAAGAGTTGTTTTTGATCTTCTGGAAAATGATGCATGAATTTATTGTATTCATGACAAGTCCTGGTATCGTGGCCTTGGATTTTGTGAAAGCCACAACATAAATTGGGATTATAATTTTGAGGCTGTTGATTTATAATCTATTGTGGCCCGAAATTATGATAAGGTTGCTGGTTGTTAGAGTTAAGATTTTGAGGCTATTGCCTTTGGTTTTGACTCTGATATCCAACTGAGTTCTGATTTGGATTTTGTGTTTGGATTTTTCATTGTTTTTGTTGTTGCTGTGGTGGATGATTAAAATCCACCACATTGATTGTTGGAGTAAAATTGTTATTTTGTTGATTATTAACAGGTGGTGAAATTTTTACAACATTTTCCCTTTTAACTTGGTCAAGTACTCCATCTGTTGTAGCTCCACGGTTATTGTTAAGGACCTTAGGTCCTTGATTAGCATTCCCTGTATTAGAATAGGCCGCAGTGTTTTGATTGGGAGTTGTTAATTTCCTGTTTGTCCCATATGTTTTACGACCACTATCTATTGTTGCTTGGTTGATTCAGAGAGCACTCTCGAGTACTTCATCGTAAGTTCTTAGTGGGAACTTCTGGACTTCTTCCTTTATCTCTCTATTGAGAGAATTAAGGAATAAATCACATAGTTCCATTTGATCCATGTTTGGAGCACTTGTCTGATGAGTAGAGAACCGTACGCCATCTTTGAATAAAATGAGCAGTGGATTCATTATGTTCTTGTTTGATATGTAAGAACTCCCTGATTCCCATTCTTAACAATTTTTTCATGTCAAACACTTTGATGAATTCTGACAAAAGTTGTTTAAATGAGTGTATCGAGGCTTCAGGTATTTTGTAATACCAATCAAGGGTAATGCCTTCTAAGGTCTTAGGAAATATTTTAGCAACAACCCCATCCCAAGGGAGTAACTCTCATATGGCTGTGGCATAGGCCTTAATGTGTGCATTTGGATCCCCTTCCCCTTTGTATTTGGGTAAATCAAGGAGAGGTCTTGGAAGCATAACACTTCATATGATGAAGTCTAGGGGCTCTTTTAAATATTCTAAATAAGTCCCTACTGCGTAGGCCTCGACCATTGATGGGGCTTGCTGAGGGGGTTAAGGTGGAATGGGTTGCTGATATGGCATAGCATATGTGTTTGTAGGGACATAAGGGAATCCTTGTGGTTGAACAAACATCCCGGGAGAAGAGAACATGTCCCCTTTTGGTGACTTTGAATAAATATTTAAGTAAGGAGGAGAATTATTCTGATATGGGTTGCTTGGTGCCAAGCCGGGAGGTGTCATGTTTTCAACTGGAACGACATTTGAAAACGCAGTCCTAGTTGGTGTTTGCTATGGGTAACTATAAGAATTTTGAGGAGGCATGCCTAATGTGCCTATTCTTGTAAGGAGGTCAACCTAGCTGGGATGATGTGAAGGGTTCGGGATTCCTGCTTTCCCAAAATATGAATTTTTCTTTGCTTGAGCAAGTTCCAGCCCTCTAACTTTTTCAGCTAAGGCCGAAATGACTTTCATTGGTGAAGACATAATGTTTTTCCTTAAGGGTGTATTTTGTATTACTTGAGGTTGTAAAGGGGTATGATACCCTGCTATGAATTGATCATTACCCTGCCAAGCCTCACTAAGGGTACTACCCATAGGTGGAGGAATGGGTGTGTTTTCTTAGAATAGGGTATCAGATTGTGTTTGCAAACTCCCTATGTGTGGATACATGTTTTAGAAGCATTGTTCACTTTTAGTGAAGCATGCTAAGTACTCCTCATCCAAAAGGTGGAGTTGGTCTGACTATCTACTGATTTGTGGTCTGAACAAGACCCGAGGAGATGAAGTGGATTCTCTAGTAAACGTTATATTATTATAGCCTGATAGCTCTAGCTGTTGTGTTTGTGCAAGCTGATCAAACTCCTCGATTCGGAATGAAGAGCTAGAACTAGTTCTATGAGGGGGAGTTTGAGATGACAAGTAATTAATTGAATAGTTATCAGCCCATGTAGAAAGCGAGGGCAATGGTTGTCTGTTTGTTTAACTATAGTTTACTTCGAGACCTAAGAGAGGTTTGCCATATGCATCGTATTCCGACATATTCGGGGGGTATATGGATACCCAAAAAATAATGGGAAGAGCGAAGATGGATGAAAGAAATGAAAAATAAAAGAGAAGGAACTATTTTTCACATCAGGTTCACCAATTTTGTATGATGGAAAAGTGACATGCGAGCATGGGAATCTACAACTACCTCTTCCTCATACCTGACCTCCCGAGGTCATGTCGAGACAGCCAGTGGATTGTGGGATGCAAATGGATACAGAAAAGCTAATCGGGTAATCTTAAATCCTCAATACGTAATAATGGAATCTGTGAATCTAAGACAAAGAAGGCCCTCCTAACTTGAATTGGTGTAATGGTTCGTTCAGATACAATGGTTGTTCGGAGGCTCTAATCAATGTCGAGCTCTACCGAGATTCTGTTTCTTGGCTGTTGGATACATGGGAAGTGACCTATGGGAGCTTTGTATATATCTCGAGACAAGGTCATAAAATGGTGATGGGTGATTTTAGTGGGTCTGTAGTTAACTATGGGTGATTTTCTGGTCTAGCCCTGAAAATGTTAGATTGATTGGCTTCTATGTTCAATACGGAGAATTACACTGTAATATCTAGTGGGAGTGGTGAGGATCTAAACACCAGTGTTCTCAAGCCAGTGTCAATACTTAATTTATTTTTTAGGCTTGTTGGGTTGTGGGACTTGGGGATCACAACCATGAGTTCGTGGTTGTTGTGGCCCTGTTATGGTCATACAAAATGATTCAACTTTTAACTATCACTAATAGACTGATCACAAAAAAGGTATTTACACTATGCAAGAATTCTTCTATTTTTGTATTTTCAATGACGTATTTTAATGAAATTAAAGAGTAGCTACTCTAGTATATTTATAAAATGGAAAACTAATCTATTAACAGAAAACAACCAAAGTAGCCCGGCATGGCTATTTTCCTGTGTAATTGTGATTTTATCTTAAATATCTAAGCACCTATATATTTGAATTGAAAAGACTCTCGATCCTACCTCAGAAGTGAGGAATGAATCACAATTTCTCAGAAACTATCAATCCCCATAGCTTCCCTAGTGATATTGAGAGCAAGATTTTAACTGAAATGAAATAATTCACTACTCTATTTGATATGTCGTAACTAGAACTTTGATAGCTCAAACTTGGTGTTTACATAACAGTGTTAAATTCAATTCTGTGTAATTTTGTCCCCTCAGTGTGATCTCCTCGTTCCTTCATGTCCTCGTGAATCCAGAAAGTGTGTATATGATAGTATCAACAGAAGATGGTATTCAAACAATGGAAAATTTGGATATAGACCAAATATAATGCGAGTAGGAGAGGGATAGCGCAAGTGAACAAAGCTTGAATATGCAATTCCTAGCGAGATTTATTACGGGAATACAACACAAGTGTGCCGAGAGTTTCAAAAACTATCCTTGTGACAAAACAAAACTTGCAACTCTAATGGATTTTATTCTAGAAATGAAGCTATTTTATGTTAAACTAATTGTATGCAACAACAATGGAACAACACTGAAACAAGAAGATCATATGACCTCTAAAATACCAACAATGGAAGCAAAACATGAAACTAACAGAATTCTAAATAAGAAATTGAAAGAATGAATAAGATAATTGAGAAGATGAGGGGCCATTTGCTTGAAAACAAGCTCGCTATTTATAACCAATGCATTTACCAAAGGGTAACTCCCATTTGAACTCTTTTACTATAAACAATGGAAAAACACTATTACCAAGGAACCAAAAACATTAATGCAAGCCAAAGTGGTTGAAGAAAGCATGCAAAAGTCAAGATTTACATTTGATGTGATCATCAGAAGAATTTGGAAGATGTGAACAAAACCACTGCCCTATGCTGGGCGGCGGTCACGGGACCGCCGCCTAGGTAGGGCAGCAGTTATGTCACTGAAGCCAAAAATGTAAGAAAACAGGGGGGGAAAGGGAAAAACAAAGCACACAGAGGCTGAGTGGGGCATGTAGGATACAAGCTTATACTTGGCGAGCCTTTCTGGATTTTGAACACCTTGTAAGGAGACCTGTATCATCATTGGGGCATGTGTAACATTGTTCCAGTGGCGTAGTACCCTACAATTTCGGGTACGTACAGCTATCAAGGAGACTGTAGCCACATATGACTACAAGAAGGGGTTGTGATAATTTGACAAAACTTATATTCCAGACCCAGTTATGAGGATGGCTGCACACTTGGTGACCAAGTTCAATGATTAGGAACGGTGAACACAAGTAAACAAGGCATGGCTGAATGTATGCCGGAAGATATCTAAAGGAACCATCTACAACTTGACGGATTTCATCACAGATGAGATCACAAGTAGAATGCAAGAGGGAGAGAAGATACTTTTCAGTAACATCCTATTCACCATTGTTTGGGAGTATCCAGAAGAGGATCCCTTACTTGTTAAAATATTTGTAAAGTACACTTGTGAAACCATGACGGCCTCTCACAAAGCCCACTTGGAGAAGTGGTATGAGAAAGTGCGTGACACATTTGGCATGGAGTGGAGGATCCCATAATAGTTTCCCTCACTCGTGGATGGAGAGGAATAATTTTTAGTGTACCAACACTTCTACATTGGCACATTTTTATTAACAAATGGGAATATGAGTCCATGGTGCAAGCTACCCTTCTCCTTCACCTTGCAATAATTCTAAGCCAAAGTTAATCAGTTCAAGGAGGCCAAGAGACTAAGGTTCAACCTTAGTGAGGTATATATAGACCACTGTGAGATGCATCATAATCTTTCCTACCCAAATAAGTGCATGTACGTGGAGAGATATGTCTCCTACTTGATATAGATGATGAAGCCTTTAACGCTACCAATTGCAGGAAGGACCGCATCAAGGGTGTATCTCCACATAAGGCCAAAATTTGAAAAAGGTTCTTACTTGGAGAATAATTTCTCCATCCTTGAAGACCCTACTGTAAGGAAGAAGGCTGCACCTAGGAAGAGAGAAAGAGAAGAGGTGCAAAAGGCACCAAGTGTTCAAACCACACAAGTGGTGAGAGTGCCATAAGAGAGCACTAAGCCTAGTAATTACGGGTAGAGAAATAATTATTTGGTCAAGGAAAAGGCCTGATAAGAAGAATCGTCAAAGCATAAAGAGCCCCTCACCTAGGAGGAATCACCAAGAAAGACATATCCTATCAAAGAAAAGGAAAAGGAAGAATCTCTTGTACTGGAATCCCTAATAAGGAAGAAGAAAAAGGTGACTGATGAGGAAGATTCAGAAGAGACAAAAGGTCTAGATGCCTACATTGGAAATAGGGATGATGATGATGATGATCTAGAAGGAGGCAGAGACCATCCTGTGTATGAGATACATGACTCTAAGGAATAGGGAGATGAGGAGTATAAAGAAGGAGATGATGAGTATAACGAAAGAGATGAGAAGGAGGAGGACGAAGAAGATGATGAGGCCAAAGGCAAGGGGGTGAGTGGGGAAGAAAACACAAGAGACCAAAGGACCCCAAGCCTCAAAAATGAATAGATAGAAAAGGTTGTAGAGAGAGAGGTGGTGAAAATCATCGAGAACCTCATAGAACAAGAGGTTGAACGCAACATGGATGTGGTGCTGAAGTAAGTTGAGGAGGATAGCATAGGAAAAGAATATGGTAGCATGGGAGGAGATCCCATTTTGGATATAATATTTCCAAGGGCCACACACATAGGGAGAAAGAGCACAGAATTAGTGCAAGGTCAAATAATGGGCTACATCAATGATCTAAACAAGGTGTTGTGTGCTTGCTTCTAGAGCATCATGCCAATAGAATAGCTCTTATCCCTAACATCATTTGATGAGCAAGGTACATACCCTTGGATAAGTAAAATGATATCATGGGAATTTGAGTCCCACATTAATGAGCCCAAATTTGAAGTAAGCTGAGGAGTATTGTTGAAGGTGCCAAAAACAAAGGGAGTAAACCCCTTGGTAAATGCCCAACAATTATCAAATGAGAAAATCTGCAATGTGCTCATAAAAGTCTTAGTTGAGGTTGAATCCAAGCTCTTCGGAAGAAATGACATGGTAAAATTCATAAAGGTAGAGCTGGAGAAAAAGGAGGAATAATTCCTTGAGAAAGGTAAGGACCTGGAGCAGGAGGAACTAATAATTGCTAAGTTAAGGCATGAGTTAAAGGAAAAAAAAGAAAGAGCGTGCGAGGCATACAAGAAGATAGAGATGATCACAGATGCCATTATCTTGAAGCATCTAGACTTAACACCACCCACAAAAAAGTATGGATCATCCTTGTAGTTCCTAGAGGACTTGATCCACATACTCACCATGAAGAGGTGTCCACTTGCCTTAGAATCTGTAGAAGAGGCATTGACGCACCAAGAAAAAGAGAATAAGAGGAATGTTGTGGAATTTTTTTCTTAGTACAAAAAGATCCTTGTCAATGTAAAGGTCATCGCTTAGATTATTGAGGTTTCCTGTGATAACTACATGGATAGGGATAGAGTGACAAGTATCTTAGTTTCCACCCATGAAGCGAAACTCAAGTATTTGTAAGAAAAGATCAAGGGGAACATGGCTAAGTGAGAAAAAACCTAGACGAAGTAGAAAATAAATCAAAGGCCATTAAGACCTTGCGGGGCTCAATCAAGAATCGGATAAAGTAATTGTAACCCCAAATCACTCGAAGGATAGACACACTCAAGGATTTTGGAAAACAACTAGAGGAGATTGTAGAAATAATGAGCACTAAGGGAGAGGAGATGAGTTTTGAAGAAGTGAGCACCCTGGTGGGTGACCTCTGTCAGTAAGCTCATAATGAGGTCGACACTTGGGGAAAGTTAGAAGCAGAATTAGGGAAGGATTTCCCTTTCCTCCTCTAGAAGTAAACCAGTTCCCCTATTCTTTCATTATTTTCCCCATTTCTTCATTTCTTTATTCTTTCATTCGAACCATTTGTAAGGATTTTCTATTATTTATTTCTTTATTGAAGAGTGTTTCTGATGCTGGAGAATAGGCATAGTGTAGGGTGATGTTGGGCCCCAAAATATCAGCTAAGTACAGAGGGTGCTTGGGTGTGCGGGACCTAGATGAATAAGGGCACACATGGACGAGTTCTGACAGGGTCTTGCAGAACACATGGCACACATGTGGAATGAAAAATATGTTTTTCACTTATCCGCATTCGGTATCCTAGGTAGCATACGAGAAAAGCATGACCCTTATGGATAAGGTGCTAGCTTGGTGACTATGGGATCAAAAAGAGAATATCCCAAGCATGCGATGGAAGGTTCTAGAAGACATCATTATAAGGAGTGGAGATATCAAATCTGAGAAGGCATGCTTCCATAAGGGACCATTTCAAAACTTGGTAACCAATCTGTAAATTCTTAAAGGCATGGCGGTGGGTGCTAAGGTTATACATACAAGCACTCGATGGAAGAAAAAGAAGATAAGAGCAAAGTGGATAGATTATGGAGAGTGAAGAGGAGAGAAAAGAGAGGTGAAGCCCTGTAGAAATAAAATGGAGGATGTTATGGCTTAGGGATTAGGAGAGCTCTGTAAGTAATGGCACATTTAAAGGTATGGGTCTACATTTTTTTTTATGATATGGTGATCATAATATAACTCTAATGCATGAATTGACTCTGCATTGTTATATAAGGGTTTGTCATGACCTCAAGGGATTGTAATGTGGTTATTGAATCTATTAACATGAATATAATGCTCTGTTATAAATCATTTGTGTTTGGAAGCATACTACTTATGTATATCCTTTCTATATGAGCTGGTTCCTTATGTTTCCTGTAATTTCTCTTTTCTGGATTTAATAAGATAACAACTCATTCTTATAATGTTGCATGGTTATTTTTTTCTCATTTCCATTTGAATACCTAGTATAAGATGATGCATTCTTATAAGAATCACTTTAAGGAGATATTCGATGCTTTGTGTGCCTCGAGTGAGCACCTAGCGCCTGATGGGTGATATGAAAATGCATCTGGGGTTAGACTATTGGTCTAAGGGTATAAAATATGACTACAAAGTTTCAGGTTTCGGAGTTGGATTTCTTTCAGAATTTTAGGCTTCGGTTTTTCATAGTTATTAAGAGGTTGTTAATAAATTTTTAAGGTTCAATTGGATTCTGAGTTAAAAATTCATGTCAACCTTGTTGGTACACAAATTTGTTCTCCTTTTCAGTCTAAGCAGCATCAAAGATATGGAATGAAGCTTGAAGACATATAGATCATGATGTATGTCATTTTTTAGCCGGGTATGTGATCTAACTAGCACTCAGATTTGTGGAGAGATGGATAACACTCAAATAGGAATTGATCTTGTCCTAACTATTTTAGGTTGTCCCTTTCAACCAAGGTAAGAGGACCTATTTTGTAACCCTGAAATGATGAAGGAGATGAAGATATCCCTAAATTTGTGCAAATAGTATGAAGGGGCCTTGGGAAAATATGATCAACACTCCAAATCTGACTTTCACAAGTTGTCACTCCCAGATTATGGAGATACTTTCAATGCAAGGAAAGGGTTACTGAAGACATTTTGAAATCCTGATCTTTTATGAATACTTTAGCAAATGGATTTTGATCTTCTGTGGGTATGTAGGTAAAAACAAGGGTAGTATGGGGTAGGATTAGTTGTTTAGAATGATTTTTGGTGGGATATTGACAAGATAAACTTGAGTATGCCAGATCTTTGACAACCTCTACAACATTTGAACAACTATCAGATAAAATGATTCAAAACAATCAAGATGTTCTTTCAACCATAAGAGATACACAAATGGAGGCCCATGTTTGCACTCTTCACACAATCTTTGAGACCTCAACACAAAATCTTGAGTTAAAGGACTCAATTAAACATCAAAATCTTTGATCAAATCATGCCTAAGGTACCCCCAAAGGCTTACAAGCAATCTCTGTCAAAAAATGAAGGTGAAGTGATTTTAAACTACTTATTTTCAATGTCAGATGAAAGCTCTTCTAACAAATGAAATTTTAAATGCCACTAAACTATCAATAAGGATGAGATCTGTGTGATTCCTAAAGATTTCAATGCAAGATTGCAAAAAGAACAAGGAAATTTTTTTGTAGACATTTAAACATGATAACAGACATCATATTGCCAAAAATAACATAGATTAATTCAAAATATTGTTAGATTCATCAGTAGGGGAGAGTTTCAGGAACAATCTCAGAGCTGTGTGATGGCTATACACTTGTAACCAACTCAACATGGATGAAGATCTAACACAGAAGACATTAACCAGGTTTTTTGGAGGGTTTTTCAGAAGATGAGCTTCTCTAAAAAAATCATGATTTTCAATTTCCTGACCTTTTTAATGTCTCAAAAACATGTATTATATATCTCTCTATTACATTTGATCCTTCTTTCCCAAGAAAATAATATCCTATGGCATCTTAGTTTGTTAAAAATTCACTCATGACTTTCTGAAAGTTACACCTAACCAATTTTGTGAAGAGGAGATGCCAGGCATGCAAAAAAGAAATTTATTACAAATCTTCATCATTCCTTGTCATGGGAGCATGTATTCTTCCTTTGGCACCCGCAACAGCTCCTCTTTTATCATTTCACCTTTGCACTTTCCAAATTTTCCTCTGCAACTTTTGGATATGGTATTTCACGTTTCTACTCAAGCCCGAACAAAATTTCATTTCAAAAGTACCTCAGATCTGTAAATTGAATTTTCAAATTGATTCCATTGATCATTGAAGGCAAAAAAGACATGAATTCACCAAAAATTTGATCAAAATCGATGCAAAAAATACATTTCCACACTTCCTGGAGCAAAAATGGTTGCCAAAATGAAAAATACACAATTACCGTTGATCTTCATTTATCCTTTAAATCTGAGCCCTCCATGTGTCACAATGTGATTAGAAATGGGCTTGGGATCACTTTTTGACATTTTAACACTTTTGGAAAAAAGTAAAAATTTGACATTTTTCTCCGCCCCTCTACCCTATGAAAATAGGCCTGACACATGTCCCAAGGTGGGCCCCATTGGAATCGCAACTTGATTCTTCACATTTCTACCTTTTTTGGAAAAAGGAAATTTTTCCAAAAAATCTCCACGGGCCTGCATCTTCACTTCTATCCCTGACATGTGGCGATCACTGATTCACTGCGGGGCCATAAGTGCCTTTTTTGCTTCATACTTCCCTCACAAAATTTCAAAGTTTTTTCAAAACTCACTGGCGGCCCGCACTCCCTTCTGCCATTACTTTTGACACATGTCTCCCTCTAATTCGTTATGGAGCCACGCTTCAAATTACCACTTTAACTCATTTTTCTAAAAAGGAAACATTTCCTTTTTGCCTCCAGCGGCCTGCCGACTCGTGCAAGCCTTTAATTTTCTTATTTTTCAGGGCTACGCCTTCTTTTAAGACTTTAACCCTTTTTAGGAAAAAGGTTAAAAATCTCAAACTCTCCCGGATGTCCACCACTCCGCTCTACCCAGATCCTGCCACATGTCCTCTCCTGATTGGCCCGATGGACCCGAGGCCTTTTTCACAACTTTTTCTCCCTTTCACCAGAAAGAAAAATTTTCTGAGTCCTTCACCAACCTTCCATCCCGCTTTTAATGAAAACATGACACGTGTACCTCCTCTGGGGCCTGCGGAGCTGCGGGGGCAACTTGCACTTTTTTCCAAAACACAAAAAAAGTTAAGTTTTTCGAGCAGACCCACCAAACCTTGTTTAATCACAAACAGCCATGTAGGAGAATATTTTGAGCTAATATTTGATGGGTAAAGGATGCCCGTATCATCGTAAAAAAATGTAGAAATTGCCAGTGACCCCTAAAATCAATTTTTTCTTCGTGGGTGAAGAATTTGTAGATCAAAAGACAAATGAAAAGTGTTTTTAGGAAATTTACGACCATGGCAAGGGATATTTGAGGGAAAATATTTATAAAACGAATAATTTTGAGTTCTAAAGGCCGGGAAAACATGGGAAAAATGGAAGAGGCATTTGAACGGGAAAAATTAGGGCAAGGTAATGAGTTTGTAAACAATCCAATGCACAATAATGGAGCTACAACTTCACATCATCGATTTCATGAGGAAAAAATGTTCCAGAGCATGAAAACCAAAGGAAAACTTAGGGGAAAATGGTGCAATCTCAAAAATGGCACCAACAAATCTCTTCATCAAAAGGCAAGGGAAAGATGTAGTATACATTCTTAGGAGTCTCTCCTCATACTTGTTTATCGTCAAATGTAGGAAACACCAGAGACACCGATTTGGGACAAGTGGACATGGAATATTTTTGGGAGAGACTAAAGGCTCCTAAGAAAACAATTTGGATGTAATCTTTTTTTGAGAGTGTGCTTGCTCTTGTAGCTGTCTTTTCTGCATCCATGCATTTTGCAGAGTTTGTTTTCACTACGGAATCTCATTTTGATAAATATACTAAGTCTATCAAAGATGATGATGGCAATATTGTAATCAGATTGGATTTTGATTTCTTTTAAGATTTATTCAAACTTCTAGATGTTGAGTAATATGCAACAATTTCTCTTGAGATGAAAATCAAACACTGGGAGAAGGATTATGAATTATGTATAAAAGTCATGATGAAAATTTTCTTAGCTAAGGGCACTAATAAGATCCCTAAAACATTGTTCCACTCAAACTTTATTAAGGAGGTAAATGACCTTATTATTCTCTTAATTAGATTTTCGGGTCTTTCTTTAGTGAAATAATTTCATGAGTGGATGTTCCTATATATTTCCACCATAAAAATTAATAAGGATTTCATATGATGGGGGGAGCATATCAATACTTCAATATGTCATCAATTGGAAACTATTTTCATTTCAAAATAAATTTTCATGTCTTCTTTCCTTGTCTATGCAAAAAATGCTATGGGAGGACTATACTGGATTGAACCCCAAAGTTGTTAGAAGCACATCTCAAATTTATGAGTTTTATCCTCTGCTAACTATGGAAGAGGGAAGAAATCATTTCACTAGAGTAAATGATGTATTCTTTTTTTTTTATTTTATATCATTTTGATAAATATTTGTACAATCGCATAATATCTGATGAGGCCTTTTAGGAAGTAAGGGAATAGGGAGTCATATATCTTTAGTTTTGGACTTTTACATATATTTAAGTTCCAAGGTTTTCGGGTGATCCAAATAAGTTACCGAGATGTCCAGCTGATATATGGGTCCTATTAGAATTGGTTCACAAATTACTTGATTATCATAAGATTCAGAATAAGCAACACAAATCAAGAGTCCAATTTCCTATTTCATTTAAAAGGTATACTTGTGCCAGTATATATAAAGCCAAGAATGTAGATGGAGAAATATCTAAGGTCACTTTGTAGACCTTTCATTTTTGGAAAAAAAATTATTATTGGGGAAAATTTAGTGAAACGGGGTTGGTAACCTCCCATGCACCATAGTTAGAAAACAACTGGATCCACTGTTGAGATGAATTCATCATTAGACAACAAGAATTTGAAAGATTAACTTTGAAAGAGGTTAAACAATATGGTATTGTAGATGTTCCATATGACATCAAAGATGATGATGAGGTGCTTGACCCAATTTATAGGAGTGATAATATTTCTAATCAACCATTACCTTGGATTTATTGGTATCAAGAAGAATGTTCTATCTCAAAGGAAAAGGTGGGGCCCATTTTATAAAGGACATATGATTGGTTAGCTACTATGGGTATTTATCCTAAGGATCAACCTATAAAGATAGTTCAAGTTCAGACAATATTAATCCTTCACACATCTTTGAGGAGAAAAATATCCACTCACTATACTACCATAACTCTAAGAAATATTTCATTTGTAGTAGAAGGTTCTTCTTCTAAGGTTTCTAGTACTAAGGTTGTGCCCCCAAAAATACAAGTGTCAAGGTTTTTAATGTTAGTGCTTCTCCATTTGAGTCTTCAGATTAGCTTCAAAATCCTTCATGCCATTTTCACTACCCTTGGTTCTTCCTCTTCCATTATCATCTGTCATTCTATCTTCCATTTCCACTTTTCCATATCCTTCAATGGCCTAGGTTTTCTCATCCCTACCCATTCTCTTAGTGTGAGAGATGATTGTTTCCCCACATTCTACTCCACCTCCTCATCATCTTCCTCTTGCTTTCGTTCCCATTTCATCCACTCTTGAGGCTATTCTAACACCTACACCTTCTATCGTTACCACCTTCATTCCATCTTCTACCACTGTGACTAGTTCCATGAATTTATCCAGTACCCCAGTTTCAACTTTGGTAATGACATCTTCATCTGCATCTACCATACCTGATTGGCTATATCACCAAACCCCAAAGAAAAAGAAAAATGTTCCCCTAGTTGACGTAATTTACCTAAGTGTGATATAATAAACTCTGATAAGACAAGCCAAATGACCAATAATCATCTCTAACTTATCAATAAATCATTTGGGTGAAAGGTTTATGGATATAGCTACCACCATTGAAGGAAAAACCAAAGAAACTTTTACTACATCAGATTATCATATTTCTAGGTTTTCACTGGGAAAAACAATAGATGAAGGGGCAAAACAAGATATGAAAATGGATCTGGAATATTTGTTGGAAAAATATGACAAGGATAAGGCTTCAAAGGATGAGTTAAAGAGAAAGGTTGAGCAGCTCACTACCCTTCTGAAGAAGGTAACACAACCCCTTCCAACGATGGATCTTTCAACTACAACTGCTCTGATAATTTCTTCCATATTAGATGATATTTCATATCATGAAATCGAGAAGATAGGTCAGAAGGGAAGATCATTGGATGGATAGATTAAATGCATACTTCAAGAATAAAATCCATTTATTAAAACACTTGTAGATTTATATAATGAATTGAATACTGAGAAGGATTCCATAAGGAAACTAGATGCATCCCTGTCAGAAGAAATCACCAATTTGGGTCTTATTTTGGTTACCTGGGAAGAAATCATAAGTATTGATACATATATACTCCTCTAACAAGCTGTGGTGATTAGTGCCTATAAGCTATTTGAATTTAAAAAGTCCATGAAATTCAGGTCACATGTGTTACAAGATTTGATTAAAAAATTGGATGAAAAATGGGTCGAAATAATAAATGCGTTGAGCAATATTTCAGAAGAATTTGAGGAGATCCATTGTAAGTTATTTAATGAGAAAATTGATGACCTTATAATTGATCACTTGAATACCAATTTTAGAAGTTTGGTAAAGCAAGATGATGAAGTTATAAAAACATTTGACATTAATTTGATCTATAGACTTGTTTCATGCTAGAATTTCATAAATCAGATCAAGAAAGTTATAAGCAACTTGAAAAGGTTGCCAGCTAAGATTGTAAGGGAAGTGGATACAATAGATGCAGTAATTCAGTATACATGTGGACCTAAAGATGAAGAAATATAGGAAATTGTGAAGTTCTTTATGGAATTTAAGCAAAAAATGATTGCGAGAAAGAAAATTCAGGATAAAGATGAACAAGAAGTAGATACTGCAAGGAGAATATGAATTTGGTAGCCATTGTTGAACAGGCTCTGAGTTCTTGGTTGGTGTTGGTGAGAAAATTTGTTGGGTGGAAAAACTTGTGGGTTTCTTGCCAATTCTCTAGGAATCTAAGTCCGACTACTCAACCGGTGCAACTGTCGTATATGCATGCACATGAAAAGGTGGATTTATATGGTGGCGTTTTGACCAGGGATCCAGCATGGACACTCCACTGACCTTGTGATAAAGGTAGAAATATATTTCTAGGGAAGAATTTTTCTAAAAAGTGGGAAAGGGGAGTGAGAAAATAGGTAGGAGAACTAATGTTGCATGTAGAAAATCATATTTCTGCACACATACTAGTTAGAAGTATCATCACATGCATTTATGAGAAGAAACAACTTTGTAAGCATCATTAATATCAAATAAAATTTGATGAACACAAAGTATCAAGAAATATCTTAGTCAAAGAAATATATAAACTCCTTCTTCTTGTATTAATTTCTCAAACAAATTTGTACATAGTAGAGAAATAGAGGAAATTGAGAAGGGGGGAATAGAAGAAAATGGTTATCTCATTTATTCTCTCAAAGTACAATATACTCTTGAGTTTACAAAATCAATCACCAACCCCTTGAAATGGGAATGGCATTACAATTTATAAAATGATATGTGACTTATCGTCTACCCCCCAATGGCTTTTCATATTTCCTTGCACAACTTAAAACTTTTCAACTTCCTAGGAAACTTTTAAGTCCCTTTTTATAACATAAAGGTGACTTATATCATTATGAACATTAGGACATGAAAAAGTGCAACCCCAATGTGAAATTAGAACATTTGAAAAGAGAGAGAAATTTTGGGGAAAGAGGAGAGAGAAAGAGAGAGAGGAGAATAAGAGGATACATCATTCTTAATGAATTTCGTTGATCCTCGTCGATGGAAAGTGCCAAATACAATGAAACTTTGAATCTTAAAACTCCTTGCACACTGTGAAACTCCTTCCAATTATCTCAAAAATGTTCACCAAGTTGAATGAAATAAGATGTATTTTGAATTCCCTATGAAAGATGATTAGAATGGTCCTGAAAAATGATGTCCCCCTAAATGATTATCCTTGTATGACCCATTGTGCCAAAACTACTCTTTGAGTGTAACTTACAATTATTAGTAAGTGTGAATTGCTAGCTGAGATGACCTTTTTGATGACCATGCCTACGATGTTCCCTTTGTATTTTCCACCTTATTCATATCCTATTCAAATGGTGTCTTACCAAAAGTAACAAACCCCTATGCAAGGAGACATGTTATTTTTAGTAAGTGTGCCACGAATGTCAAATTGCGACAAAACAGCTCTTGAAATTTTGGGTTCTATTCCAGGGTTCCATGCTCCAAATTTTGAGTAATTCCTTCATCTAAAAAAGTGGTAAAATGATATTTTCATCAACAAGGGAAGAATACTGAAAAAAACACAGCCCTCCATATCCCTACAAATTAGGGACTTCATCGTGTAAAAACTAGTTTGAGAGAACCTAGAATTTTTTGAGATCCTTCCCTCATAATTTCAGATGATTTCACCTACCGGATCTTCAGGAATTTGATAATTTATTCAAAGAGGGCATAATGTTGAGAAATAACACAACCCTATATATCACTAAAAAATAGGGACTTCATGGCACGAAAAATATTTCACGTGAAACTAGATTTTTCAATGATCGTTCCCTCCAATTTTTGCGTGATTTCACCCACTAGAAACCTGAGAAGTGGAGAGGTAGATCACTGATTTTTTCCATTACTATGATGTGGCAGCCATTAATGGAGATTTAAAATTTCAGGTCTGTTTTTTGTCTCTATTTGTGATGAAATTGATTCCATTACGATAGGTTTTTGCTTCTTATGCTTCAGGAGAAATTTCTCTTCAATCCGACAAACGGTTTAACGGGAAATTCAATTTTTCCTTCGTTGAGCCAAAAATGAGATTTCTTCATTGTGAATATTCCTTTCTATAAATTGGAGGTTTTAATAATATTTTTTAATTACCTTCAAGAGAGAAGAACTCAGCAACAAATGGTTTTTCAATCTGTGCAACGGTTTGCAAGATATGTTCGATTCTTGATTTTATGGCAATGGAGTTTCTAGACTTATTTTCCTTTGTTCTTCATTCTTTCTTCATGATTTGATCAATATTCCTTTTGTGACCTATGTGCCACCATGGAGTGAAGGATAATTTTTTTAATGGATCTGGTTCAAGCTTTGGCAATGGTGGAGTGAGGTGTTCGTAGTGAGAAGTAACGAGAAGTAGCTAATAGTTAGAAAAAATTTCAAATTTTTGAGTTGGGTTTGGGTGCACTTTTTCTTCCCTAATTTCACTGACCTCAGGGACATGAGGGACATCAAATTCCATGCTTAGAAAGAAGGAAACATGTGGCGGTGATCCGATGGTAGGGAATGAAGGTGAAAAAATATGCTTTAAAGCACTTGGGGCTGAAAGTCAATCACATGGGTGACCAAAAGACTCCCCATAGAGTCTGGGCACATTTTTCCATGTATGATGTCCCTAACCTTAAGGACATGAGGGACATCAATTTCCACAGTGGTCCTGGAGCTGACACGTGGCACTTGATCCGATGGAAGGGAATTGATGCTCCAAAAATGCACCTGAGGGTTGAAAGTCAATCATGTGAGTAACCAAAAGACTCCCCACAGGGTATGAGAAAAATTTTCAATGTCTAATGTCTCTAACCTTAGGGACATGAGGGAAATCATTTTCCATGGTAGTCTTAGAGCTGACACGTGCAACTTGATCTGACAGTAGGGAATCGATGCTCCAAAAATGCACCTGGGGGTTGAACTGTCAAGTCTGGAGGTCACATGAGGGTCCCAGAGATCCATTGGGGGATGAAATTTTTTTTTAAGGGTTGGTTTACCTGACCTTAGGGACTTTAGGGACATGAAATCCCACCAAGCTCCTGGTGCAGACACGTGTCCTCCCAAAAAAATGACTAAGTCCTGAACTACCTTTGAGAGGGTAACTTGGAATGATGATAACTTGAGCTCTCGGTGGAATGAATTGGTGATTTTTTATATGATCCTATCTGGAAATGAAATTTTAAATCCAATGGTGGGGTTATCATGTATTGATTCATCCATCTTATCCCTGAAAAATTGGATTTTTTAATTTAAGACTCCACTTGTGCCTGATAAAAACTACCTGGAAATCCTATGCGCCAAGGTTTTGTGAAAAATATTATTTCACCATCATGTAGGTATTGGAATATTATTTCCAGATATTTTTTTCTTTACGTATAACTCTATCTAGAGCTCCTAGAATCTTCTTTTGAAACCTAGCAGTTGTTTTAGGCCTGTGTATTGGCTAGGCTTGTGAACCCCGTTTTTACTCAGACTACTCCAAGTGTTTCAAAAATTATCCAGACCTTCCAAAATAATTTTCCTAATGTTCTAAGGTCTTCAATTCACCTCCATGTTGAATTTTTCCCTTCTATTCTACTCCAAGGGTGGTTGATCTAGTCATGGGAAGGCCAACAATAGCCCTTCCCAATATTGCCAGAAGATAGCATCTTTTCAGGACTTCCTAAAATCAGCTAGGGGGAATGAATATACTTTCCTAAATCACCTAGGGGACTAATTTGACATCAAATATGGGGTGACCAGACTAACAGATTTGACCTCGGGTTCCTAAGAATGATAAAACATGAAAAAATTGGCATAGGGGTATAGGTGTCATGCTTGGAAACTTCAAATTTCCTTGTTGCACATTTGCATGACAACAACTGGCTCTAGCTTGGGGACATGGCATGGACTGAGCATAGTGAATACATGACATGGGAATCCTGAATCTTAATTTTAGACAATATAATTTATTGACCAATGTCTTATCCATTGGGCCCTATGGAGTCATGTATAACCTATAACAAGAGAGAGAGAGAGAGAGAGAGAGAGAGAGAGAGAGAGAGAGAGAGAGAGAGAGAGAGAGAGAGAGAGAGAGAGAGAGAGAGAGCAAAGAAGGAAAACACACACACACAAAGCAATAGAAAGGAAACACATGAAACAAAACAGAATGGAAAACATGCCAGCAGAAAGGGTAATACACCTAGTAATTACCTATGGTACAAGGAGGGGGACAACCCACTTTCATTGTAGTAATTTTCATTTCTCAAAAGTTACCCTTGAAGAGGAAACACTGAATGATGATGTTTTGTGAAGCTGTCGATGGGTTCCAAAAAATATCCTCCCCTCCTTAGCTACTTATGAAAGCTAGGTACTTTCAAAACTATATGTGTACTTGGTAGGAGTGAGTCCATGTGATATTCTTGATGCTTAGGTCCTTGCTTGAAAATTCCACTACCTTCATGTTCTTTGAAATCAGTTTCATAGTGCCAGTTTCCTTCCATGTTTATCCATATATTTGATTCTCCATTTATCATCTCATCACCTCCCCAGGGCTACTTTTCATTCATATTCCTTTGCTATTTTGAGTTACTTTCATTTCCCAGTCTATGCTCATTGACATCTTCTCCATGAGAAAATTTTTATTCATCCTTTATCTCTACTTCAATGTGATGTGTTTGAGTACTGACAGGAGGATTGGAGGAAAACTCATACTTGGCTTGTATGTCCATGGCACTAGTGAAGAGATCAAGAATCAGCTCGGGATCTTCCACAACTTCTACTGCATCCAATATTTTTTTCACAGAGTCATGCTTCGTTATTTCCTGCAGCTCCTCTTTGTATGTCTTTGAAGGATGTAGCTCAAGGCATCTATCTAGAGGGATTACCTCATCATTTTGGGAACCACTGCACTCTACCAATCCTTCATCAAAATGAACTTCATCTTCAGAGGTCTCCAAACTCCTTACTTCAATTTCTTCGTCATGGAAAGAGTCTTCATCTTCAAATGGGAAAGAAAATATCTCCATTTCATTATTGCATCCACCAAGCATTGGCTCAAGAGGGAAATCATATTTCTCATCTAAATTTATTTCAACATAGCCCATCCTCACACTGGTTGAGGTTTCCAAGTCATCTTTATGCTTGTCTTCCAAATTCATGGCTTGTATTAAAATTTCAAGGCTAGTCTCAGGGTCTTCTGTTTCTTCCATGGCTCTTAGCAATTCTTTTATAGATGGTTCTTCCCCACTATTCAAGGGTTAAATTTAGACTGGATTGGTCTCTTCTTGTGTTACATGATCAAGGGAGTCCTCATCTTTGAATGGGAAAGATACAATTTCTTCATCACGGATAAACACATAAGCTGATTGTTCTATTTAAAAATTGTCAAGAACCATGTCCTCTTCTTCATGGTTTACATCATCTGGTAATTTGGAGCTGCCCTCTTGTAACTTAAATCTCCTCAATGCTTCTTCAAATTCCAAATCTCTCTTGGAACGCAAATTTGGACCTATGAGGATGGTAATATCCTCTTCCTCCTAAGTTGCCAACAAGTGATTCATCTATCTTCTATCTTGATACAAGATGTTAGCTTCCGAGCTTTTGAAATTTCATACCATGTACCTCATCTTCTTCTCAGGAAGCAATTTCTCCATGTCTTCCTTCATTGGTATAGTTACAAAATACCAATTCATCTGAATTTTCCCTCCCAAGACTCCATAGAAATTTCTATTCAGCAACATTCCAAATGAGGTTGGGATGTCTACTACCAAAATCATCGTTGAAACTTTCTTGTGTGGAAATCTAGCGAGAGCCACCTGTGCATATTTGAACTTCCCTACAAGTGAGACATTTTTTTATTCCAAAGAGTAATAAGAGCCACTAGGTGGAGTCATAGTAAGTTTGAGAGCCTTGGTGACCTTGAAAGGCATCACATTGTCTGAGGCACCATAATCTATTATGCAATTGTTTAGTATATATTCTCCAACAAGAAGGGAGACATAAAAAGGTTCAACTTTATCAATCTTTGATGAACTCATAGAAAGCATGTTCTTTGAGGGAGGTGTAGGTGATTTTGGTAGCATGCCTTTGGAACTAGAAGTTACAACATTGGGTGTTAGACTACCACTCTTGATATATAGGACAAACCTCTCAAATTATTTAGGATGAGTCCATAAATATTTAGTTTTAGTAATTTTCACTTTGTATTTGTTTGCATATTCTATGAAGTCAAGGGGAGTAGATGTGGAGAATGGGGGTGAAGGGAATGATTTTGGAGTCTAGATAGGCTTAGAAGTAGGATTTGATGTTTGAGAAATGGTTGGTATTTTGAATGGTACACTAGGAGCTTTCAAGGTTTTATATTTTGTAGGAGCATATTTAGGTTTAGAATTAGAAGAGGTATCAAAAGACTTATTTGGGATTGCAGGAGTCTTCTTACTTGCTATAGGGTCAGGCTCCAATAATTCAGACTTCATGGAAAATGGAAATGGGGATCCTCAACTGATTATTTGTTTTGCAAAGTCACCATAGGAGGATCATTAAAATTCTTTTCATTTGTAGAAGTGGAGGGAGATGTTTTTTTCTTAGACTAAGAACAAGTGAATACCACACATGAGAAACCTAGCGCACCCTCTTCCTCTTATTTATCACCTCTAAAATACTCACAAAATATGATTTGTCTATCATTGTCAAGTTCATCGATCTCTATGAAGTTTCCACCTTCACTTTCTTGTTCAAGATCTTCTTAAATTTCTTGAAATCTGCAATTTGTGCTCATGGGTGGGGCCTCCAAGGCAATCCTTCAGGGTGCTCCTGCAACCTAATTTATGTTTCTTCTTTGATAAGAATCTCATTCAGATATTTCCCTCCTCAACGATGCCATTTAATTCACCATTTTATGCATTAAAGGATTGATTATTTCATCTCTAGGACATTGATCTTTACCCTTTGAGGGATTCTTGATCTTTCCAGATAGGATGAGATCGTCTTCAATTCTAATGGACAATCTTTTTGCTTCTATAATATCCCTTAGTTGAACTCTTCATAGTATAAATCCTACCTCCGGTGATTGAGCATTGATGAAGAATTTCTTGACATTGTTTTCAAATGGTGAATCCTCTTTAGGTATCCTACGAAGTAACTGGTTGAAACAAGCCATGAAGTCTCTCATAGTTTCATTTTATCCTTTCTTCATTTGAACCAACAGCACTAGGAGGTCCTGACAGTCTTTAATTTATTTAAATCTCTTTGCGAAGGCATCCTTGATGTCATTCAAACCCGTGGACCAGACAGGTAGGAGGTAAAACCATTCTGCTACTTTTTCTTGGAGGGACTCCACGAACAGTATCACAGCAACATCTTCATGTTAGAAACCAAGAATTCTACATTATGTTATAAAAGCGGTGATGTGTTCTTTAGGATGTTTTACATTTTCACCTTTGAACTTTGGAAAGTTCTTATGGGAACCCACTGGTAGATTGTGAAGAGGGGGTTCAAGAGTAAGCAGACCTGAATTCCTTCCCCATGGAACAAAGGGTTGAGGTATTTCTTCTTCTTATGTCATTATTTCTTCTTCATCTATTTCAACTCTTGCTTCGAAAAATCCTTTTTCAAATCCCGATATTGAAAAACTTTGTAATATGAATATGAAAATACAATCTAGAATGTGAAAAGACGTGCAGAAATTAGCACTGTGTCTTTTAGCAATGGATTTTCATAAACTCTCTTTTTATTATTTATTTTTTCAATATTTCATTTTTTTGTATTTTGAGACCTTGCGGTTGTATTCAGGCACAAATGCTACTAAATCTGCCCCATGGTGGGTGTCAAAAATTGTTGGTGATAAATTTGTTTGGGTGAACAAACTTTTGGGTTTCTTGCCAATGTTCTAGGAATCTAAGTCCCTGTACTTAACTGGTGTAGTTTTCATATATGCATATGCATGAAAAGGTGGATTTATATGGTGGCCGTTTGACCGGGGATCCAACATGGACACTCCACTAACCCCACGAAAAATCTAGCAATCTCTTGCTAGGGAAGACTTCGTCTGAAGAGTGGGAAAGGGGAGTGAGAAAAGAGGTAGGAGAACTAATGCTGCAGGTAGAAAATCAGATTTCTACACACACACTAGTTAGAAGTATCATCACATGCATTTATGAGAATAAACAAATTTGTAAGCATCATTAAGATCAAATAAAATTTGATGAACACAAAGTATCAAGAAATCTCTTAGTCAAAGAAAGATAGAAACTCCTTCTTGTATTACTTTCTCAAACAAATTTGTACATAGTGGAGAAATAGAGGAAATCAACAAGGGGGGGAATGGAAGAAAATGGTTATCTCCTCTATTCTCTTAAAGCACAATATACTCTTGAGTTTACAAGATCAATCACCAACCCCTTGAAATGGGAATAACATTACAATTTATAGAATGAGAGGTGACTAATCATCTACTCACCAATGGATTTTCATATGACCTTACATAACTTAAAACTTTTCAACTTCGTAGGAAACATTTAAGTCCCTTTTTATAACATAAAGGTGACTTATTACATTATGAACATTAAGACATGAAAAAGTGCAACCACAATGTAAAATTTGAAAATTTGAGAAGAGAGAGAAATTTTGGGGAAAGAGAGAGATAATAATAAGAGGATACGTCTTTACTGATGAAGTTCATTGATCCTCGTCAATGGAAAGTGCAAAATACAGTGAAAATCTGAATCTTCGAACTCCTTACACACTGTGAAACTCCTTCCAATTATCTCACGACCACTCGCCAAGTTAAATGCACTAAGATGGATCTCGAATGCCCTATAAAATATGATTAGAATGATCTTGAACAATGATGTACCCCTAAATGATTATCCTTGTATGACCCATTGTGCCAAAACTACTCTTTAAGTGTAACTTACTATTTTTAGTAAGCGTAAATTATGAGCCAAGATGACATTTTTGATGACCATGCATGTGATGCTCCATCTGTGTTTACTACCTTCTTCATATCCTCTTCAAATGGTGGATTACTCAAAGTATTAGACCCCTATGTAGGGAGACATGCTATTTTTAGGAAGTGCCCTGCGAATGTCAAATTATGACCAAATGGGTCTTGAAATTATGGGTTTTATTCTAGGGTTCCACGCTCCAATTTTTGAGTAATTCCCTCATCTGAACCAGTGGGAAAATGATATTTTCATCGGCGGGGGAATAATACTAAAAAAAAAACCCCTCCATATCCCTAAAAATTCCCCCCCACTTCATAGATTGTATTTTCTAGTTTGGGAGAAACTAGATTTTATTGAGATCCTTCCCTCGAAGTTTTGGATGTTTCTCCTACCGGATCTTTGGGAATTTGATAATTTATTTTAAGAGGGAAGAATGATGATAAATAACATATCCTTCCATATCCCTAAAAAATAGGGACTTCATGGCGCGAAAACTAGTTCACGTGAAACTAGCTTTTTCAACAATCGTTCCCTCCAATTTTTGCGCGATTTCGCCCATTATAACCCTGAGAAGTGGAGAGGTAGCTCATTGATTTTTTCCATTTCTATGATGTAGCGGCCATTAATGGAGCTTGAAAATTTTAGGTCTGGTTTTTGTCTCCATTTGTGATGAACTTGTTTCCATTACAATAGGTTTTTGCTTTTTATGCTTCAGGAGACATTTTTCTTCAATCCAAAAAATGTTTTGCTGGAAATTTAATTTTTCCTTCATTGAGCCAAAAATGAGATTTCTTCACTGTGAATGTTCCTTGCTTAAAATTTATGGTTTTAATAATATTTTTTAATGGCCTTCAAGAGAGAAGAACTCAGCAACAAACAGTTTGTCAATCTTTGTAACGGTTTGTAAGATATGTTTGATTCTTGGTTTTATGACAATGGCGTTTTTAGACTTCTTTTCCTTTGTTATTTGTTATTTCTTCATGATTTGATAAATATTACTTTTGTGACCTATGTGACACCATGGAGTGAAGGATATTTTTTTTGTAATGGAGCTGGTTCAAGCTTTGGCAATGGTGGACTGAGGTGTTATCTACAACTTTACTTCTCGCAATGAGAAGCAGCAAGAAGCAGCTAACAATTACAAAAAAAATCAAATTTTTGAGTTGGGGTTGGGCACACATTTTTTCCCTAATTTCTTTGACCTCAGGGAGGTGAGGGACATAAAATTCCATGGTGAGCAAGATGGAAACATGTGGCAGTGATCCGATGGCAGGGAATGAAGGTGAAAAAAGTTACTTTAAAGCACTGGGGGCTGAAAGTTGGTCACGTGGGTGACTGTACGCCGGAAAAGCAACAAGCAAGCATGGGAATCTACAAGTGACTCTTCCACGTACCCAACCTCCCGAGGTCGTGCCGAGACAGCCGGTGGGGATGGAATATAGGTAGTATACAGACAGACTAGTTAGGCAATCTAATGTCTTCAACACGCACTAATGGAATTTGCGAATCTAAGGCAAAGAAGGCCCTTCTAACTTGGACTGGTGTGATAGATCGATCAGCAAGGATGACTGCTCGAAGGCTCCAATCAATATCGAGCTCTGGCATGATTCGATCTATGGGTTGTGGAATACGTGGAAAATGACCTGGGATATGTTTCGTGTATGTTCCCAGATAAGGTCATATGGTGGATGGTAAATATAGTCAACTCTATGGACGGTTTTCTGGCCTAGTCCAGAATTCTCTAGCTTTGTTAGCTGTTGTGTCCAGCAAGGATAATTGTTCGATGATGATAGGTGGAAGTGGAGTAGACTGGAATACTAGTGTGCGTAGGCCAGTGTCTATGTCTAATTTTCTTATGGATTCGTTAGGCTGTGGGATTTGTGGGTCACAACCGTAGACTCGTGGTTGTTGTGGACCAGCTATGGTCATGTGTAGAATCAAGTCCTAACCCTTAGTATCCAATAATCATATGCTTTTTCAGCCTCTATGTTTAGAATCAACAGCTGTGCGATCTTCTCGGAATACCTCACAGGCGTTCTTGCAACCTGGATTCTTAGGCCGGTATCTATGTCTGTGTGGGTGTCTCCTGCATCTGGTTGTGGAACTAAAGGATCACACCCGAATGTTTGTTCTCTTTCGAATCCTTCTACAGTCATGTGGATATTTTTCCTAGGGTAATCTGTAGTTTGGCTGATTTGACCAAAATGTATGTGCTTGGTCGTCTTCTATGTTTAATCCTCTCAACTGAGATCTGACCTGCTGGAAATCTGTTGTTGTTTGGAAGACTTGTATCCTAATATTCTGGTCAATGTAAGTTATTGCCGCTATGAGATTGGGCTGAGGTATGATTGGCTCGAAGATATATTCCCTGGGCTCCCTAGGTCCCGTAATTGTCATGCAAAAGCAGTAATAAAACAAACTATAATAAAGTGAAATCTAAGTATACTTCTAGCATATATGACTTCTTTTTGTATTTTTTGATGATTTAAATGAATTTAATAAAGCAGCTATTTAAAATATTTAGAATTGACAACTAAAATAATAATTTAAAACAAACAAGATAACCGAGTGTGGTTATTTGTCTGTGCAATTTTGTATATCTATTCTAAACAATGAAATAACTAATCTATTAGCAAGATTCTCGACCCTACCTCAGAAGTGAGGACTGAATCATAGTTTCTCAGAAACTATCAATCCCCACAGCTTCCCCGGAAATATCAAGAATAAAATTAACTGAAATAAAGTGATTAACTACTCTGTTTGATATGATTTTAACTAGAAATTTGAAAGTTTAAAACCTGGATTTCACAGAACAGTGGCGAATCCGATGGTGTGTGTGATCTTGTCCCCTCAGTATGATCTCTTTTTTATTTGTGTTCACGTAGATCCAGAAAAGCATGTAATGCTTGCATCAACAGGAATAGGTGTTTGGAACAAGGGACAACCTTCAGAATGCAGATAGAATAGGACACAGATAGGAGAGGGATAGCGTAAGAGTATAGAGCTTGGCTTATGCAATTCCTAGCGGGATCTACTACAAATCTTGTAACAAAATGTGTCCAGAACCTAAAACTATCCTATATGAAGAGAAAAACCTACAAATTTAATGGCTTCCTAAGCTATTCTACTCTAATGGATTAGATAAAAGAACAGCGCTGCCTGCACAAGATGGGTCTATGGCTTACCAACAACTGAGCAATTTAACAAAAGATGCAAGTGAATTCAAGCTATGGCTTCTAAACAAGCTAACTAACTAAAACACTAAAATGAGGGAATGAGAGCAAAGATCAAACTTCAAAATCCAGCCAAGCTTCAGACCAAAAACTCTAGACCATGGGTGAAACAACAGAACTGCCTGCACAAGATGGATATGTGGCTTACCGACAGCTGAACAATACTAACCAAGTATGAAATGAACTATGCTATCAATCCTAAGCAAGCTGACAGACCAAACCACTGAAAATCAGAAGACTCTAACAAAAAATGGTGGCCTTTTTGCCTTAGCACAAGCTATGCATTTATAGGAATTCAAACATCCAAGAACCAAAACCAAATTGAACTCCTAAACAATAAACAAAGGAAAAACACTATTCCAGGGGACCAAAAACATAAATACATGCTCAAGTCGGCAAAGAAAATCTGGTGAAACATGATATTTCACGCGAGTCGCATCAAAAGAGCGTTCTGGAAAATGCGCACAGGACCGCCGCTTTGAGCAGGGCGGCGGTTACAGGACTGCCGCCCTATTCAGGGCGGCGGTTTCGTCACTGAAGGTCAAGAGGCCCAGGAAAGAGAGAAAAAGGGGAAAACAAAGGGCATGGGGGCTAAGCGGGGCATGCGGGATTATAACGCATACTCTGAGGGATTTTTGGATCCCGAACACCTTGCGAGGAGACCTGTATCATCATCGGGGCACTTGTTACACTATTCTGGTAGTACAGTACCTTACAATTTTGGGTACATACATATTTCCCCCTCGGAGAAGCTTTTTAGCCATGAAGAGGCATAAAACGTTGGGTCCGAGTATGGCAGTCCCGAAATGGGGAGTTAGAAGCTATACCTTACTCACCCATGTGTCGAAATGATGCCATCCAAAATTCCCGCTACCTGCAAAATGAAAAGAGAACTCAAGTGTAGATAGATACAATAATTTGGAAGATACACGCTAAAATAATAGGGAAGGAGAACATACCATTTGTGCGGGGATAGAAATTTACCTCCATCAGCACTCCAAACCTGTGAAAAAGTCACTTTAAAACAAAATAGAATGATATATATATGAAAGTGGGCCCATTTTCCTATTCATTTGCGTAAGTCGATTTGATTGATTTTGAGCTCTGGGACCGACGGTGATGGTTTCTCACGTGATTAGAGTCAAAACGTTCGCAGCGAGATCGTGATCATGCCTTCACGAGCGGAACACCAACCTTAGTGATCACAGGTTGGTTTTCTTCCATTTTGTGTTTTTCCCCCTTTAAAATTGAAATGCTAAATTCATCATAATGGGGGGGTTATTTTTGAAAATGTTATGTTCAAAAGGTCCACCTAGGGGGGGCGCCTACTGGGTAGGCTCCATTTTTAGTTTAAATGGTCTATTTTTGCTCGTTTTGGGCTTTTTGGGGTTAACAACCCGCGTGGGTTTTCGGACCGCGACCGCCGCCCTAGCCAGGGCGGCGGTTACACGACCGCCACCCTGATCAGGGAGGCGGTTACACGACTGCCGCCTTCAAGGTGGTGGTTACAAAACCGCCCCTCTGCTCAGGGCGGCGGTTTTGCACAGAATGCAAAAGGAACCTATTTTGGAGACTGTACTTGTACTTTTATCATTTCTATATGCTTTCATGACTTTCTCGATATTGATTAGATACTAACTTGCTCTGTTTTGTGTGTTTTTGGGTGTATGCAGGCGAGAGCAGAGTATATCAGATGGAGCTAAGAGAGAGAGTGTGATTGGCTCTCTGGGGTATTGGATGCCCTTTCTCAGGATGAGGAGGATACATTACAGAGGGCTGGCATATTGCGTATATCACGCGTGCCCCATGTCACACCATCCAGTCACATACTTTGTGACTTGTTTTCATATTGGGATGCAGATCGGAACACTTTCCAACTGCCAAGGGTCCGCGGTGAGTGGACTATCACTTTGGAGGATGTCTACCATATCCTGGGGGTCCCGATCATCAGGAGGAGACTCACACTGGAGACGGCAGGGTCTCGAGCACAGATTTCACAGTGGGCAGGCTACATGGGGGATGCAACCATCTCTACAGGGTCAAAGAAGGGAGTGAGAGTTCGATCGATTCCTTCTTTTCCCATCCCCGTATTTCGACAGGCTATCACGGGGATCCTTGCCTCGAGGCTGATCGGGGATAAGGGAGGAGATACTTTACTATACTGTTGGGCCCCCATCATTGCACAGATAGAGGGGCATGGCCGGATATATGCCTGGGGTGCAGACATTTTGGGGACCACCTACCACGACTTATACAGGGTGGTCCATTTACAGGGACAGTCATTGAGCCACCCAACTCTAGTCATGAGTTGGGTGTATGAGCGTTTTATCCCTTATGGCAGAGGCGATGGAGGTGGCAGATCCAGGGGCTGTGAGGGTAGCCAGATGGTCAGATATGTCAGTGCTTAGAGCACCTCACCAGCCAGTTGCCTCCCTTACTACAACAGATATGGAGGTGACACCGTACCAGCTTATGGCCGGTATATGGGGAGAGGAGACTCTTACATTGATCTCTTGCTCCACCACAGGGCAGCTCATCGACCGCGTGGGACGGGTGGAGGTACATCCTTTTGGTAGAGTTCCTCAGTAGTTTGGCCTTCCATATACGGGCATGCTTCCCCCAATGGCACCAGTCTACAGATCGGTTCGCGAGGCTAGAGGGGGGCCTAGAGGCCGTGGTTGGACAGTGGTCACTCCTGGCATTCACCCATTGCAGCCAAGAGGATAGTTCAGTGCTGGAGGGAGAGCTGGTGCGCCTCAGGCACCTTTACTTCAGATTGCTGTGGGTCCTGCTCATAGCAGCAATGACCCCATAGACATCGACTCCGATTCTGAGGAGCTTACAGAGGGAGGGTCGGAGGAGCAGACTGATGACAGTGATCTTGAGTGGCATGACACTCAAGACATCATGCAGGCAGAGAGGGCCGAGCAGAGTGCAGAGAGAGAGAGACTCTAGTTTCAGAGGAGCCACTCTCCCAGGGGCATGGTGGAGAGGACGAGTCCGTTGCGTAGGGCAACACGTTGCTCCCGCCACAGGAGCAGCCCCTCAGCCGGTAGCAGCATCTGCGGCGGGTGCTAGCCCTAGTGACCCATCTTGGAGGCCCGGTGATCTGAGTAAGTTATCCTTTCTTCCTTTCAATGTTCATTTAATTTAAGATTTGTTTTAATTGTTATATCTCCTTGTGTTTTGATCTTGTATCTTTTAGCCTCTTGCCTAGTTTCTAATTCATTTTTCTCCTTTGTTTGCAGAGACTGTTGACGAGTGGCAGGATCTAATCCGCAGGGTATGCACTGATTCCCTGATGATCCCTATGGATAAGACCCGTGCGGAGCTATCCGTAGATGATCGGGGAGCCCTCAGCAGCGCGCAGGCATACCGACGTCTTCGCTCCTGTTTGGCACGTGGCCAGGATGGTGTCGACTCTCCGTACAGAGTTGGCGGGCTATAGGACAGCTGAGTGTCTTATGAGGAGCCATTCTCATGGTGATACCGTGGCTGCTCCTCAGGACCCTGAGCCCTTCATGTGCATTCAGAGCTCCGGCGTAGCCGGAGTCCTAGGCGAGGGGCGCGCACCTTCAAAGCGGGATTGCGTAGGGGTTGAGAGACTCACCTGGCTCCTTGTGTATTTTGTACTATAGTAGATTCTTTTGTATATCACGGGCTCTTTGAGCATTTTGACCATGCCTAGTGCATGATGGCATTGTATACAAACATTGATTATTTATATATATGCATTCATTTTTGGATCAAAATCTTGTCACTCATGTTTTCCCTTTCTATTTCCAACTGCTTTGTGTATACTACGATGTATGTTTTGTATGCTTTCTAGAATATATGCAGTGGTGAACAAATGATGTAATTGCTTAATTTTCTTTTTGTATTTCATGATGCTGATACATGATAATGTAGATATATTGTGATTTTGAATCTTAGCTTCTGTGAGCAACTTGAATACCTCATGTTTGTTTTGGCAAAGTGATGAAAATAAAAACTATGATGAACAGATAAACTTGCCCCCACTCCTAACTCCACGCAACCAGTAAGATGCGAGGGCTCATCACCAAGAGCCAATAAGGGGCGCAAGTTATGAAATATGGTGAAATGATAGTGATGAAAGACAGACGAAGCTTTGGTGGAACCAAATTGAAAACTACAAGCTTACTCTACCTGAATGACTTCATAGTTTTGGGTGCAACTTGCTTTGCGGTTTATCTAGACTTAGACCCGTAGGTGGCCACATAGTAGACAAAATCTGGATTTTTAGGATTTTAACTCTCTTGGAATTTTGAACATCTGATTCATTCATTTTTGACTCAAAGTTTGAATAGTTTGTTTATGACCTTTTAACGTTTACTTTGTCAAGAGGACCCCCTACACTTTGCCCCATGCTACTAGTAAGAAGCGTGGGTTTATCACCGTGGGCAAGGCATAGGCAAGTAAGGGCATTTCCATCCTTTCCCAACCCTACGTTAAGAGACGTAAGCTCATCACCGAAGGTTGGTGGGGCAAGGAAATGTGTAAAAATAAAATTTTCTGTTTAATCACTTTTTGACTTGTCTTTTTGAGTAAAATGTCAGTATATGCTTGTTTCCAAAGAGATGTGTATATGGGATAGATGTGACACCATGAAGCTTCTAGAACAGACCATAGGCAAGACACCTATCCTAAGAAGAAATCAAAGCGAGAAAAAACTTGCAGATCTTGGTATGGTTACCGTTAGGACTTCGTCATATTTGATTTTATTTGATAAAAGATTCCAAGATGACTTGATGATATCGAAGATGGAGAGGTATGATTAAAGAAATTTATGCCAGAAACATCACGAGTTTGTAATGAATTGCTTTGAGAATAGACTCCGTGATCATAATCTGTGTAAGAAAAAGTGGAAAAAATGATCCTAATCTATATGAAAGTGCAATGTAGATAGCTATATAGGTAGCGTTAGCTGCTTATGCATAGAAACGCTTGAGTTGCAAGGAATTGACTGTTTCACCAAACTCCTCACCTTCTAATGTAAATAAGAGATAAGCACCATTTCCGTAGTCTTTTGTGACTTGGTATGGGCCCAACCATTTGGGCTGGAATTTCCTTCCTTTGCTGGTCTTCTTGTCGATCCGGCTGTCTAGTCTTAGAACTAGATCACCTTCGTATATATCGCGTTCATAAACCTTCTTATTATATTGCTGGCACATTCGGTTAGCATAAGCTCTATGCTGCTGCTCAGCATCTAACCTAGTTTCATCTAGGCTTTCTAATTGGGAAAGACGTGCTTCTCTATAAGCGTCTTCATCGAGAATCCCTTGTAGTGAAATGCGGAGACTGGGTATTTCGACCTCAAGCAGGAGAACTGCTTCTGCCCCAAATACTAGTGAGAAAGGAGTTACTCCCGTTGGTGTTCTTATTGAGGTTCGGTGGGCCCACAAGGCCGGATATAACTTTAAATTCCAATCTCGTTTGTTTTCTTTTACTGTTTTGAGGAGAATGGCTTTCAGTGTTTTGTTTGTTGCTTCAGCCTGCCCATTGGCTTGGGGATAATACAAGGAAGCCGTATGATGGCTTATTTTAAATTTGTTGCATAGTTCACGAACTTCCTCATTCTTGAAAGAAGTTCCATTATCTGAGATAATGATTTGCGGGATACCGTACCTGCAAATGATTTGGTTCAAAATGAACTTGGCGATCACAGAGACCAGGTACAGTAGTAAGAGGCATGGCCTCCACCCATTTGGTAAAATATTCAGTGGCCGTGATTATAAAATTATGGCCGTCTGTGGATGAGGGAGAGAATTTCCCTATTAAGTCTAGACCCCATGTAGACAAGGGCCATGGAGTAGCGATTGGTTGTAGAGCTTGTGCTGGCATGTGGATCTCGTGGGAGAATTCTTGGCACTTATGACACCTGCGTGCAAAATCTATCGCGTCACGTTCTAGAGTGGGCCAGAAATAGCCCATTCGATGTATTTTTCGAGCGGTGGCATGGCCACCGAAGTGGCCTCCACATATACCACTGTGGGATTCATGGAGAATCCTCTTGGACTCTTCTGTGTCGACACACCTTAAGAGCATTCCATCGAATGCTTTTCGATAGAGCACCTGCTCTATAATGACATATTTGGCTACGATTATGCATAATCACCTTCTTTGTTGTGGTGTAACTACATCCGGGTACGTATGGTCCATGATATAATTAATGATATCAGTGTACCAAGGGCACTTAGAGATAGCAGGTCGAGTTTCGATGTAGTATACGCATTCATCTGGAAAATCCAAATCTACTAGATCGCCTCCATCTAATGGATTATCAGCTAACCAATCCGCAATGATTTGTCCTTTAACTGATTTCTGATTTACAAATGTTAATTCGAACTCTCCCATTAAGGTTATAAAATGTCCAGCTTTTTTGGACAAGGACCCTTGTGTGAGAAAAGTCCGTAAATGGTCCGTCTTTACCATGACCTTCGTTTCTTGATTCAGCATGTAGTGTCTTAGGCGTTTAGTAGCAAAGAATATGGCAAGGCATTCTCGTTCTGCCTGTGTATAGCATGTTTCATAGTCGAGCAATGTTCGGCTAATGAAATAAATCACACGTTCTCTCTTGTCATCGTCTTCTTGGGCCAACATACAGGCCAGCGAGACATCGGTAGCCCATGAGTATAGAATTAACAGGCGATCTAGCTTAGGTGGCATTGGCGTAGGTGGTGATAACAGAAAATGCTTAACCGCATCAAAATCTTCATTGCAATCTTCAGTCCCATCAATGCTATAGTCTTTCTTGAGTAAATTATTAATTGGATGAATAGCGAAGCTTAAGTCCGGGATGAATCTTCGGATTGCACCTAGTTTTCCGAGAAATGACCTGATTCCAGATTCGTCTGAAGGTGGAACCATTTCGAGGACAGCCCAAATTTTGGTTGGGTTCACATCTATCCCTCGTGACGATATGATGTAACCTAGGAGCTTTCCTCCCGTTACACCAAAGACGCATTTCTCTAGATTTAGCGTGACTCCGTATTCTATTAAACGTGAAAGAATGACGCGGAGTACTTCGGGATGGTCACAACGCTTCTTGGCCTTAGCCAACAAGTCATCTACGTAGGATTCCATGATTTTCTAAATTAAATTGTGAAATATATAATTCATATCCCGCTGGTATGTAGCACCGGCGTTTTTGAGACCGAAAGGCATGACAGCATAGCAATAGGTTCCCCAAGGAGTTATGAATGTGGTTTTAGCTTGATCTTGATCGGATATTCTGATTTGGTTGTATCCCGAGAATCCATTCATGAGAGACAAGAGTTCAAAACCAGCTGTTGCATCAACGATAACATCTATGGATGGTAATGGGAAGTTGTCCTTAGGGCACGCTTTGTTGATATCCCGAAAATCTATGCAGATGCGTATCTTTCCATTCTTCTTGAGAAAGGGAACGATGTTAGATACCCGTTGGGAGTAATCAACTGGCTTGATGAATCCTACCTGAAGGAGTTTTATTACCTCCTCTTTTACCATGAGAGCTACTTTGGGCTTCATGGGTCTTGATTTTTGTTTAATTGGCTTTGCATCTGATCTAGTGACGAGGTTGTGCACTACAATGTGGGGTGCAACTCCTGTCATCTCTTTATAATTAAATGCAAATGCCTTTTGATGTTCTTTAAGAACCTGAGTATGTATTTCCACTTCTTCTGGGGTTAACGAAGAACCTAGTTTCAATATTCTTAGTTCATCTTCTATTACGATGTTGACATCGATTGTTTCTTCGATTAAAGAGGCGTTACCCTCTTCAAACTCAGGTGGTTCTGGAGGTAAATCTAGATCATCTCCATTTTCTATTGCGTATATGCTAGGCTCCGTTTGTGAGGGAAGATCCGTTACGGGATTTCCAAAGTAGGAAGACGAATGCGGAATCGGGGATAAATCTAGCATATGATAGGAGAGATGTAGTGCTACATAGGCATTTAAGTAATCCAAAGTAGCCGCATAATTTCTGACATGGTCTAGGATGGTAGATTCACTTCTGCTTTAAAGAGGATTTGTCATTATTTTTATCAATGGTTCATCACGAATGGATACTATGAAGTGAGTATCTTCTAGCTCATTTCTTGGAGTAAAACGTGATGTTGAGGTTGCTATTGAATCGGTGAGAAGATTTTTCTCTCGAGGGATGGCTTCAATGGATATAAAGCTAAACGCCTTGCTTAAATCCAATACAACATTTTTGTAGAGTTGTAAATGTTCGGCTTTAGTTTCATATACTTCAGAAACTTGGTTTGTTACTAATTGCGAGTCTCCCAAGACTCTGATGTTATTAATACCAATTCTTCTGGCTAAGGTGAGGCCAAGGAGGAGGGCTTCGTACTCAGTGCCATTGTTTGTGCATTCAAAGTTTAACTTTAAAGAGAATGGGAGGATCTTCTCCTCAGGCGAAGTAAGAATTATACCTGCCCCTGCTCCATAGCGACATTTAGCTCCATCGAAATGGAGAGTCCAATACTTAGCCGGGAGTGTAGATGTTGGGGCATCTGCTGCGTTTGCACACTCTACTTCTACCATACAAATATCTTCTGCTGGCAAGGAACCAACACCTAGGGAAAATCCCATGCCTACTGAATCGAATGGTAAGAACATTGGTGAATCTTGTTCTATCAACTCAACGATTTTCGCACTAGTCCCTAATGATACTATTTCTTTAGTTTTACCTTTAGGGGTTGGAATTGTTTTGGCTATGCTGGTAGTTTCAAGATCCGTCATAGGTATCAACTTTTCCTCTGGCTTTGGGTCAGAGAGTTTATTAAGTTGGTTTGTTGGCAGTTCAAATTCTGAGTGCACCCCTGGTCTTTTCTTTAAATCAGCTAGGTGCAAATTGAAAGGTTTTGGATCACCTTTGGCTACAAATACCTTTCCCAGATGCAAGAATCTTACTTCTTGAAATAGCGTGGAAGGGATTGCCTTCATTCGATGTATCTAAGGTCGGCCGAGGATCATATTATAGTTAGTTTCCCGATCTATAATATAAAACTTAATCAAGATGGTTTTGGGCCCTAAGGTGACCAGCAGTATTATAGTTCCTATCGAAGTGGATTTAAGGCTATCATAGCCTCTCAAGGTATTTCGTGTAGTGGAACACCATATCCAAGTTTTTGGAGGAAAGAGAAAGGGACTATGTTAACTGCAGCCCCATCGTCAACCATTGCCCGTTTTACATAGTTATTATAAACCCACACTTGCAAGTGTAAGGTTGGGTCACCTCTGCGTGCGATCTCAACATCTGTGGTCATTTTACTTATTTCGAAGATGAATTCGACATCCTTGTCCGGCTGCCCCGGAGGGTGGATATCAAAATCTACGTGATTTACTTGTGTTTCGGGAGGTGGAGTGATGTTAATTAGATGGCTTAGACCTAATGCTTCTAAAAGAGCATCTCTGCGAGGGGGAGAGTTCTTTAGTAAGTCCAAAAATGAAATGTGTGAGAAGGTCTTTGTTAGGTCACTAATTAAATCATAGGCACCGATGGGTTTTTCAACTATTTGCTGACTCTTATCTGTCTCTGGTAGATGACTCGGGCTCGGTTGAGAGAAATACTCTCATGTTCTTGTTATAGCTTCGATAGGTAGTTCAGCGTCTAATTCTACCAAACTGACTATCTTAGGTCTCGGTTGAGCTCCCAACTGTGGCACAACTGATGGATTTAATGAAGTCGAGGCTTCATGGTCATTGTTTCCCGTCACTGCACCTTTGTTTGTTCTGGTTGGATTCAGCCTATTGCTATCATGATTTGGGAGTGGGTCATTAAAGATTTTGAGGGGAGCATTATAAGGAGAAACTTCCCCTGCGAGAGTATTTGGTGATGATGAGACAGGATCTGCCAAAAACAGGTCTGTGAAGAATTGTCTTTGTTCTTCTGGAAAACGTTGCATAAATTTATTGTAGTCACGGCATGTTCTAGTATCGTGACCCTGAATTTTATGGAAATCACAATAAGAATTGGGGTTATAATTCCCGTTTTGTTGGTTTGGTGTGTATTGTGGCCTAAAATTCTGATCAAACTGTTGCCTATTAGGACCAAAGTTTTGGAATTATTGTTTCTGGTTTTGATTTTGGTTTTGGTAACCAAATGAGTTTTGGCTTGGCCCTTGTATGGGATTTCACCGTTGTTGTTGTTGTTGTTGTTGTTGTTGTGGATGGTTGTTTCGTTGGTTGTTTGTTTGTGACGGAGCATTAACAACATTTACCCTCTTGGGCTGGTCGGTTACCCCATCCGTTGTTACCCCACGATTTTTGTTAAGGATTTTGGGTCCTTGATTGACATTTGTGGTAGTTGTAGTGTTTTGAGTGGAGGTGATTAACCTCCCGTTTGTTCCATATGTCTTACGACCACTATCTATTGCTGCTTGATCTATTCGCAGAGTGCTCTTAAGTACTTCATCATAAGTCCTTAGTGGGAACTTCTGGACTTCTTCCTTCACTTCTCTACTGAGAGAATGAAGGAATAAATCACATAGTTCCATCTGATCCATGTTTAGAGCACTTGTTGATGAATAAAGAACTGTATGCCACCTCTGGATGAAATGGGCAACAAATTCGTTGTGTTCTTGTTTGATATGCAAGAATTCCCTAATTCCTATTTTTAACAATTTGTTCATGTCGAAGGCTTTGATGAACTCTGACACGAGTTGTTTAAATGAATGTATGGAAGCCTCAGGTATTCTATAATACCAATCGAGAGCAATGCCTTCCAGTGTTTTGGGGAATATTTTAGCAACAACCCTATCCCATGGGAGTAATTCCCGAATGGCTGTAGCGTAAGCTTTGATATGCGCGTTTGGATCTCCCTCACCCTTGAACTTGGGTAAATCAGGGAGAGGTCTTGGAAGCATGACGCTTCGTATGGTGAAGTCTAAGGGTTCCTTTAGATATTCTGAATAAGTCCCTATCGCATAGCTTTCGACCATTGATGGTGGTTGTTGAGGGAGCGGTGGTGGGATAGGTTGTTGATATGGTGCAGCGTATGTGTTGGCGGGGGCATAGGGAGGTCCCTGTGTTTGAGAAAACATGCCGGGAGAGGAGAACATATCTCCTTGTGGTGATTTAGAGTATATGTTTAAGTAGGATGGGGTGTTGTCAAGGAACGGACTGTTTGACACTAAACCGGGCGGAATTGTGTTAGAGATGATAGGCCTTGTTGGCATTTTCTGTGGATATTGAGGGATGCCTAATGTGCCTACTCCCGTAAGGAGATCTACCTGGCCAGAGTGGTATGGAGGATTGGAACTTCCTGTTTGTATGAACGGAGAATTATGACTTGCTTGAGCCAGTTCTAACCCTCTCACTCTTTCTACTAACGTTGAAATGACTTCATTTGGTGAAGTCACGGTACTTTGCCTGAGCAGCGTTGGTTTTATACCTTGGTGTTGTAAAGGTACGTGATATCCTGTCATAAACTGATCACTATCTTGCCAAGTTTCTCTAAGAATACTTCATGTATGCAGTGGCATAGAGGTATTTTCTTGAAAAGAGATTTCGGGTTGTATTTGTAAACCTCCTACAGGTGGGTACATTCCCCGAGAGTGTTATTCACTCCTAGGATAACGTATTGATTGTCCATCATCTAAGACCAGGTATGGATCTGATTGCCTACTAACCTCTGGTCTGAGTAGCATTTGAGGAGATGAACCAGATTCTCTGGTAAACGTCATATTGTTCGAACCTGAAGGCTCTATTTGTTGGGTTCGAGGGGGTTGATCTAACTCCTCAGTTTGAAAAGATGAACTATACCTGATTCTTGGGGTTTGTGTTGACAACTGATTAGTTGAATAGTTGTCACCCCATACTGAGAGCGAGGGTGATGATTACCTATTCTGTTGGGCGTAGTATGCCTCAAGACCCAAGAGGGGTCTGCCATATGCATCGAATCTCGACATATTCGGGGGGTATATTAATACCCGCAGAATAATGGGAAGGAGCGAAGGTGAATGAGAGAAGATGAAACTTCTCAAAGAGAAGGTGAAACAAATGTATGTTTCATGTCAGGTTCACCAATTTTGTACGCCAGAAAAGTGACAAGTGAGCATGGGATTGGGCTGAGGTACGATTGGCTCGAAGATATATTCCCTGGGCTCCCTAGGTCCCGTAATTGTCATGCAAAAGCAGTAATAAAACAAACTATAATAAAGTGAAATCTAAGTATACTTCTAGCATATATGACTTCTTTTTGTATTTTCTAATGATTTAAATGAATTTAATAAAGCAGCTATTTAAAATATTTAGAATTGACAACTAAACTAATAATTAAAAAAAAACAAGATAACCGAGTGTGGTTATTTGTCTGTGCAATTTTGTATATCTATTCTAAACAATGAAATAACTAATCTATTAGCAAGATTCTCGACCCTACCTCAGAAGTGAGGACTGAATCATAGTTTCTCAGAAACTATCAATCCCCACAGCTTCCCCGGCAATATCAAGAATAAAATTAACTGAAATAAAGTGATTAACTACTCTGTTTGATATGATTTTAACTAGAACTTTGAAAGTTTAAAACCTGGATTTCACAGAACAGTGGCGAATCCGATGGTGTGTGTGATCTTGTCCCCTCAGTATGATCTCTTTCGTTCTTTGTGTTCACGTAGATCCAGAAAAGCGTGTAATGCTTGCATCAATAGGAATAGGTGTTTGGAACAAGGGACAACCTTTGGAATGCAGATAGAATAGAATGCGGATAGGAGAGGGATAGCGCAAGAGTATAGAGCTTGGCTTATGCAATTCCTAGCGGGATCTACTGCAAATCGTGCAAAAAAATGCCTCCAGAACCTAAAACTATCCTGTATGAAGAGCAAAACCTACAACTTTAATGGCTTCCTAAGCTATTCTACTCTAATGGATTAGATAAAACAACAGCGCTACCTGCACAAGATGGGTCTATGGCTTACCAACAGCTAAGCAATTTAACAAAAGATGTAAGTGAATTCAAGCTATGGCTTCTAAACAAGCTAACTAACTAAAACACTAAAATGAGGGAATGAGAGCAAAGATCAAACTTCAAAATCCAGCAAATCTTCAGACCAAAAACTCTAGACCATGGGTGAAACAACAGCACTTCCTGCACAAGATGGATATGTGGCTTATCGATAGCTGAACAATACTAACCAAGTATGAAATGAACTATGTTATCAATCCTAAGCAAGCTGACAGACCAAACCACTAAAAATCAGAAGACTCTAACAAAAAATGGTGGCCTTTTTGCCTCAGCACAAGCTATGCATTTATAGGAATTCAAACATCCAAGAACCAAAACCAAATTGAACTCCTAAACAATAAACAAAGGAAAAACACTATTCCATGGGACCAAAAACATAAATGCATGCTCAATTCGGCAAAGAAAAGCTGGTGAAACATGATATTTCACGTGAGTCGCTTCAAAAGAGTGTTCTGGAAAACGCGCACAGGACCGCCGCTCTGAGTAGGGCGGCGGTTACAGGACCGCTGCCCTATTCAGGGCGGCGGTTTTGTCACTGAAGGTCAAGAGGCCCAGGAAAGAGGGAAAAAGGGGGAAAAAAAGGGCATGGGGGCTAAGCGGGGCATGTGGGATGTTAACGCATACTCTGAGGGCTTTTCTGAATCCCGAACACCTTGCGAGGAGACCTATATCATCATTGGGGCACTTGTTACACTGTTCTGGCAGTACAGTACCTTACAATTTTGGGTACGTACAGTGACCAAAAGACTCCCCATAGGGTATGGGAGCCTTTTTCCATGTCTGATGTCCCTAACCTCAGGGACATGAGGTACATCAGTTTTCATGGTGGTCCTGGAGTTGACACGTGGTACGTGATCCAAGAACAGGGAATGGATGCTCCAAAATTGCAGTTAGGGGCTGAAAGTCAGTTACGTGAGTGACCAAAAGGCTCCGCATAGGGGATAAGTGAATTTTTCAATGTCTGATGTCCTTGAACTTAGGGACATGAGGGACATCAGTTGCCATGGTAGTCCTGGAGCTGACATGTGGCACTTGATCCGATGGCAAGGAATGGATGCTCCAAAAATGTACCTGTGGGCTGAACTTTCAAGTCTAGAGGTCACATGAGGGTCCCATAGGTCACATGGAGGCTGAGTGAATTTTTCAAGAGTTGGTGTACCTGACCTCAGGGACGTTGGGGACATGAAATCCTGCCAGGCTCCTAGTGTTGACATGTGCCATCCCAAAAAATGACTAAGTCCTAAACTACCTTTGGGAGGGTAACTTGAGATCCCAATGGAATTTATTGGTGAAATGTTATATGATCCTAACTTGAAATGGCATTTTAAATCTAATGGTGGGATTATCATGTCTTTATTCATCCATATGATCCCCAAAAAATCAGATTTTTGATTTGAGACTCCACTTGTGCTTGATAAAAATTGCCTGCAAATGTTATGCGCCAAGGTTTTGTGAAAACTATTATTTCACCATCATGTAGGTCTTGGAATCCTATTTCTGGAGATGTTTTTTTACTTCTAACTCCATCCAGAGCTCCTTGAATCTTCTTTTGAAACCCAACAACTATTTTAGGCCTATGTACTGCCTAGGCTTGTGAACGTTATTTTTACTCAGACTACTCCAAGTATTTCAAAAATTCTCATAACCTTCCAAAATCATTTCCCTAATGTTCTAAGGTCTTCAATTCACCTCCATGTTTAATTTGGAACTTTTGTTCCTCTCCAAGGGTGGTTGATCTAGTGTTGGGAAGGCCAACAATAGGGGGAATGCATATCTCTTCCCAATATTGCCAGAAGATAGATCCTTTTCAAAACTTCCTGAAATCACCTAGGGGGAATGAATAGACTTTCCTAAATCACTTAGGGGACTAATTTGACATCAAATAGGGGGTGACCAGACTAATGGATTTTACTTGGGGTGCCTAGGAATGATAAAACATGAAAACTTTGGCACAGGGGTATAGTTGTCATGCTTGGAAACTTCCAATTTCCCTATTGCGAATTTTCATGACAACAACTGGTCAAAGGTTATAGAGTTGACTTAGTAAATTTTTTGAAACTTATTTACTTTTTTATGGGAGCATTTTCCTTTGAACTTAAATACATTCTATTTTTAACAATTAGTTAGCTAAAGGTGGGGCTGTAATGGCCAACATATTAAACTTATAAATAGATTAGAGGTGTTAAGAATTGGATGAATTTTATATTTAATGAAAATACTCTTCAATCTTGGAAGATTTTTCAAGCTACTTTGAGCCTTTTGATAATATTTAGATTGATATTTTTCCATGGAATGTATGGTGTATTGTGCTCCAATTGATTAATCTCTAATTTTTGAATGTTTAATTCCTTGATATGGATTTATTGATTTGCCTTTATATGAAATTATTTTTCTTTAATATTGAGGAACGTGACATAGAACATTTGTGTTTCAGATGTGAAGAATTTATTCCCTTTTTATTATCAAAGTGAAATATTCTTACCAGTCAAATATTAGAGAGTATCACATGAAATGTGCATATAATTGATTTTTTCAATAATTTAACTGTGATATTGAATGAATCTATCTCTTCAGTTTGCAACTTTTTGCATAAACTTATTTAAAGTTTTATTGTAATTTATTCCCAACCTTAATCCCAAACACTAAGTAGATTAGGATATTTCTAATTTTTTATCTTTGTACTTCTATCATAGATCAAGTGCTCCAGGTTCCAAAGGAAGTTAGCCTTATCCATAGGTTCATCCCAAGGAAACAATTTCCCACACCTTTGGGATGTTACAACGTTGCACATGATCAATCAAATATCTAATGGGTGCGTGATCCATGTGACAACATGTACCTTAGGTTCCTAGATTCCTTAGGGCCCAACATTACCCCACACTAGTTTGATTGTCTTCCATGAAAATCCTCCACACTCACTGAATAAAAATCCATTGATCCAAAAATTGGCTGGGGAAAAAATGTTGTACGGTTCAACCAACTATGTGAGTAGCTAGAGAAGTTTAGGAAAATCCACATCTATCTCATCCTTCAACTTTTTCCATGCTTCTAGTTCTACTAAACCTTTCCTTAGCACCTCCCCCATAATGTTGGGTACTTGGTCTAGCATATTATTTTCCACCTTCCCCTTTAGATCTTATATGACCACCATTAGCTCCACACAAACGCCCTCAAACTCATCCATTCATTTCATGATGGAGTCCGGAAGTTCACCAATGAAAAAATCCAACTTCTCGTACTTAGTCTTAATCTTGTCCTTTTGTGTTATGGTGTCAATGATGAGGTGGGAATGCTCAATTTTTTTTATTAGGAACCTTTCCTATAATGCCTTGATATCATCCTCTTCATCTGCTACCCACACATTGACAATGGGCTTGCACTTAAGGAAATAATTAAAGCCCCTGTCTGCTAAAATATTTGCATCCTTGAGTTGGGTGAGAAATTCCTCCAACTCTGTAACCCAGGCCTCAAAAATGAACTTGTTATTTTCCTTCTCTTTGGTAAGCTCCTTGTATGTGGTCCTTGCTTCATTCTTGACGTTGGTCAACAACATCCCCACCATATATTCTATGTACTCCATTTCATCATTATAATCCATCCTAGCTTGGCTCACCTATGTTGGACATTCCCCCAAGATCTTCTTCACTAAGGAACCAGCTCAATCATAGGCCTCAGTGGTCTACATATATTCACCTTTCAATCCTTAGTGTAGTCTTTTAATCCCCTTCTTCTTTCCCTTCTTGTCTGCGACCAAGGTCCGAACAGTTAACCCTGCATCTAAGCTCATCTTTATTATCTCCGTAGACATCTTTTATAACACATTGCATGCTTTCTCTTCAATAAGGTGGCTTGGTTCCACTACTTTATATTTCATTCCTTGCTTCTTCTTTAAGTGAATGGTGTCTAATGCATGGTCATTAACCTCAAACTCAGGATCCTCTATATGAAAATGCAAATTCAAACTTATCATCTTGTTCATTCTTGTCATGTCCCAATCTTGGTCAAATAAATCCCAAACATGTAGCTTATCTTGGGAAAGGGTGATCTAGAACCTTACACATAACACCTTCATAGGATTATCCATGAAGTCCATGTAAGGGGACATAGGTTTCCACTTCTTTCTCTTTACCTTGCACTTCAAGCATTGTTTTCTTGTGGTACTTGTTGCTGCAGCGAACCCCTTCTCCTCCTTGATAACAAAGGAGCCTCCTTTATTTTTCTCTCCCAGGCTAGGGGGTTGGGTAGGTGAAGTCTCTTGTGTTGTAATTTTCACATTTTCCTCTATATAATGTGCTTTCTCCCTGACACGTGCATCAGTTGTTGCCTTGTCCTCGACCTCAACCCTTCTCTTCTCCTACTCCTCGAGTTCTACCTAGAGTTCCTCCCTGAAAATTATGTGATCCTCCTCTGAGCCTGTCTCTGTCATAGAACTGGAGATATCATGTACTTTGTACTTTTTCTATTCTAGCTCTTCCCCTTCTGAATTTTAATCTTCCTCATGCTCTGGCTATGAAGACTCGGCGGTACCTTGCTGACCTGTGCCCTCACTACTAATCCTACTTGTATAATACTTCCTATTCCTAGAAGTGTCCAATTTTTCCTCACTTCCTTCTTCCTATTCTTCTCCTTCTCCTACCTAAACCACTCATATAGGTGGGATTGGCACCTTATGAAACCTTGGAAAGGTGGAATATGTAACCTCCACTTGAAAAACTCCCTATTTCTTAGGGAGCAGCTACACAAATACCTAGTGGATGAAACCTTTGATGGTAACATTGATCTATAGATGTAGATCCAAAAAGTATGGCTGAAAAATCTCCTTATACGTTGGCCTTGCACCATACTTGTAGGTATCACGAAGGGTGTGAACATCAACATCCACTTTGTCAACATCAAATGTCAAATTTTGCATGTCCTTTAAACAATTGATGGCACACTTCATATATTTAGCAGTGAATACACATGAGAGTTTGCACCATGACCACATTTCTCCTTTATTCATCATAAAATTTGCCAAGATGAAGTGTTACATAACTGAAAAATTCACTGGGTCCCTAAAAACTTGTGGCAACACATGTGAGATGCTTCACTCATTCTCATTCATTCATACCACCTGTTCATTTGGACCTTATATGTATTTGTGATGGTGCCATCACAAGTGAATTGTGAAAATTGTACTGTGAGAGATGGGTTTGTTGGTGGGTGAACCCATATATTTCCATCTGGCCCATTAGGGACACCAATTTCCTAGAATGCAATCAGCAATAGTATAGATCCCCATGTGATCTTGGCTCTAACCTCATTCTACACTCGTACTTCCTTAATGATACTATTTGCAATAAATTTTGTGAAGTTGTAGTGCACCCGCTTGGATACCCTATATGCAATGTACATGAATTTCTTGTTTATATATTTCCATCTCTCTGATGTGCCTAGTTTGCAATTGATGATTTAGGCTGTGACTCTCAATGCTAGGTCATAAAGGTCTTAAATAACCTAAGTCCTTCCTCCCTTCTCATAGTTTAAATTCTTCTCCAATTCCTCATTTTTTACACTGGCACCTAAGTCAAGTGCCATGTCCTCACTAGTGTTTCGTAGGCTTGTTACACTTCTAATCAATTAATCCATAATCCTCCTTCTCCTACCCACAAAGTATAAAAAATACTCATACACCTGCAACATTAACCATAAAAAAAGGGGCAGGATTAGCAAAGAACGTAAGCTCCCAAAGATGAAAAACCCCAATCTTCTGCAACTTCTGTTGCACCAAGGTCCACCCTAGGGTTTCTGAGCTCATCTACCCTTGGAACATCCTTAACTAAATCCACCTACATTGACTTGTCATGTTCATCCATTCTATGGTTGAATTCATTGATCTTCCATTTATACAACTTTGAACTCCACTTCTCTATTTTAATCATACCCAGGGGGTACTGCATTTCTAAGTAAACCTTAAGGGGTTCCTCCTTCTCCACCACCATATTCTTGACTTATGTCTTCTTTTGTTTCATTCCTATTTCTTTACTACGTGCCCTAGGTGTTTTCAGTTATTCCCTATCTTCCTGAGCTTGTTAACCTCAATAGATACATTTATACACAACTGTTTTCTGCCCTACTACTTTGTTTTCCCCTTTCTACACCGTAATATTTCATCATATTTTACAAAATGCCACTAGTTCGTAAAATTCCTCTAGGTCTGTATTAAACCCTCATTGCACTTAAATAGCTTGGGAGTACAAAAAAATTGAAGGCAAGGTAGTATAAACTAAACACCCTTACTCCTCTTTATAATTTTTCATTACCTCAATGTCTTTGACCCATGCATTTTAAAGTGTTGTGTAAATTTGCAATAGGGAAATTGACAATTTCCAAGCATGACAATGATACCCCAGTGTTAAATTTTTCAAGTCCCATCATTCCAAGACACCCCAAGTCTTTCCAGTTAGTCTAAATGACCTCCTAAATAATTTTTTCTCATCCCCCTAGGTGATTTAGAGAAGTATATTCATTCTCCCTAGGTGATTTTATGGATTTCTGAAAAGATACTATCTTCTAGTAGTATTGGGAAGGGTTATCGTTGGCCTTCCCAGGACTGGATCAACCCCTTAGGGCAGAATGAAAGGGTAAAATTCAACATGGAGGTGAATAGAATACTTTAAAACATCATGGAAATTATTATAGAAGGTTTTGGGAAGTTTTAAGAAACTTGGAGCAGTTTGAGAAAAATTAGGGTTCACAAGCCTAGGCAGTACACAGGCCTAAAACAATTATTGGGCTTCAAAAGATGATTCTGAGAGCTCCTGATGGAGTTAGAAGAAAAAAAATACCTCTGGAAATAGGATTAAAATACCTACATTATGGTGAAATAATATTTTTCACAACACCTTGGTGCATAGGATTGGCATGCATTTTTTATCAAGTACAAGTGGAGTCTCAAATCACAAATCCATTTTTTCAGAGATCATATGAATTAATCAAGACATTATACACCAAAAATTGGATTAAAAAGGAAATTTATAGTCATTATCATATAAAATTACACCAATAAATTCCACCGGGAGCTCAAGTTATCTTCTTTCTAAGTTGCCCTCTCAAAGGCAGTTCAAGACTTAGTCATTTTTCAGGAGGACACGTGTCAGCACTAGGAGCCTGTCAAGAATTTATGTCCCCAACGTCCTTGAGGTTAGGTACACCAAAAACTTAAAAATGTGCCCAGCCCCCATGTGACCTCTTGGACCCTCGTGTGACCTCCAGACTTGATAGTTCAACCCCCTGGTGTATTTTTGGAGCATCCACTCCCTGTCATCAGATCAAACGCCACGTGTCATGCTTCTAGGACCACCATGGAAACTAATGTCCCTTATGTCCTTAAGGTGAGGGAAATAAAAAATTTAAAATTTTTCCTAGCCCTCTATGGGGAGCCTTTTGGAAATCTATGCGACCTCTAGACTTGATAGTTCAGCCCCCAGGTGCATTTTTGAAGCATCCACTCCTTGCTGTCGGATCAAATGCCACGTGGAAACTAATAATGTCCCTTATGTCCCTAAGGTGAGGGACATAATACATGTACAAATTCACCCATCCCCCTATGGGGAGCCTTCTGGACATCCATGTGACCTACTTTTAGCTCCCAGTGCTTTAAAGTAGATTTTCTCACCTTCATTCCCTATCATCCTCTTGACCACCATGGAATTTGATGTACCTCACCTGCCTAAGGTCAAGGAAACAAAGCATGTAAAAATTTTCCCAAGATCCTCTTATCATAATTTCAAAAATTCAAAAACCTAATTGCCGCTCAGTGCTTCTAGTTGTTTCCACTCCTGTGCACAAAAAAACTATATCCTTCCTCTGCAACTTGCTACCATCACTCTGCCATTGCAAATGCTCAAACCTGCTTAACCCAAACACTAAAACACATTTCCCACAGTGATTTGCAGGTCTCAGAAGGATTTTTCATCAAAACAAGAAGGAGAAACGAAGAACAAAAGGAAGAAAACAATGAAAATGTCTATAGCCTAAAAATGGAGATCTGAAGAAATATTGCAAGCCAGTACATGAAACAACAAACCATTTGTTTTTATTCATTCCTCTATCCAAGACCATAAAAAATACACCTTCAAACTCCCCCCTCGTGTGACATAGCATCCACAATGAAGAAATCTCCTTTCCGGCTCAACAAAGAAAGAAGTGGGATTTCCCGTCAAACCGGTTGTTGGATTGAAGTAAGATCACACGTGAAGCACCAGAAGAAAAAATCCACATCAAAAATATAATTTTCTTTTCAAATAGAGGAGAAACCCAGACCTACAATTTTGAGGTCCATTAATGGCTTTCGTACCCAGAAGCACAGTCAGGTCTCAAAATTGAAACTTTAAAATCTCTTGGACTATTAAGCGAGCAGGCCCAAAACATAAGAGGGATGACATTGGGCAAAAAGCCATATCAAAAAACTTAGTTACATGTCAATCCGACCTCCAGAAGCCAACTTTCTAAAAATAGCAGGTCTACTACATAGGGACTGCTATTTTGGGAAATCCATCGACAGAAGGACCTGCGAAGGAGGCGAAGACATTGGGAGTGCACTACATCTAATAATTCACTAGAATGGGCATTTTTGGCACTTACTAAAAATAGAAAGTGGGCCCACGAGAACCTTCTAAAAATAGAAAGTTGATCTAAAAGGAACGAGGAACGTAGGGAGAAAGAGGAATCAAGGTCACAACACTCAGTAGAAGTTCCATGGCCTTGAATTTTCACACTTACTAAAAATAGTAAGTTGTTTTTTCTAAGGGAGACATGAAGCCAAAGTGGATGGGTCAAAATCCGACATAGCCCTTCACCTGTAAGTATGATGTGGAAGATAGTGATGTCTTGTGCATGGACCTGAATGACCTTAAGACTCGTATGGCCTCTAAGGATTGAAGGAGGATTGAATACCAGATATTCACAAGTGGCTTATTCTCCACCACAAGACACCCAGTGTCTGTGCAGAGTCTCGAGCTAGTCCTAACCTACTCTTTCCACTACGACCATGAGATATGAACCATCCAAGCTAACAATGGTACAACAATGGTGGTCATCAGCCCTAGGACCATTTCAATCTCTCTATAGATACTGACATCCCCCAACATGGTCGTCATCTCAAAGGAAAGAGTCATGCATGATTGGGAAACAATGGATTCATATGTCCAAGGAGTAGCACTCAGCTCATGGTTGAAAATGGGAAGAAAGCCTTCCAGTATGCCCAAGAATCTACCAAGGTGTGAGTTCTGAGAAGGGTATTTTGATGTCATCACTCTCCTCAATAGAGTTATGGGTGAAGCAAGCACAAGATATTTCTAGGACTAGATGGGCCTTTTCATCCTGACATTGATAGAAGGGAAGCAAAGAATTGACTAGGGGCATATCATTAGTGACAATCTCCATTTGCAACTACTCCAAGTGTCCATGACAAAGAAGTTCCACATGAACTCTTACCTAGTTTATCTCCTCGCAAGCTCGAGATCATTCAAGGGATTGGCTCTCACACAGAACATTGCTTCTAAGGTACATACATTCGAGAAACTTCCATAGTTGGTAATGGAGGAGAGCAATAGGCATTTCACCCATGTGAACGATGCGTTCACCATGTACATGGTGCAATTCTTAGAAGGGGATCTTGAAGCTAGGATGTCACCAAAAGTGACATCCCTGATTAAGGAATATGACTCATACTTCATACAATTCTCAACATTCTCCTACATACGAGTCGCTGGCTTTGACCAAGCTCCGTTGAAACTGCCTAAGTACCTCAGTGACCAGATTGTATTATTTGAGCTCTACAGGTAGATCATTCAAGTAAATAACAAGCTTAGAAGTAGGAGAAATAAATTGATTTCATTCCCTATATCTCTAAGGGAGTTCATGTGCAAAATCTCAAATGATGCATCTGACCTGGAGGCCACTTTCACACATCTAACTTTACATTCCTACATCATCAGGCCCAACTTCGACATTCAAGAAGAGCTTGACTTGTTTTATGTCCCAGAACTATGACATGAGACACAATTCAAGGACTACTGGGCCAACTGTATTGACAAGTTCAAAGTACGTAAAAAGGACCACATGAGGATGAAAATCAGTGAGATGAAGAAATTCAAGTTCTCTTGGTATGAAGACATCTTGCATGATGATGGGACATAGATGTATGATCCTAAGTACGTAGCAGTCAAGATGTCCCCAATGCCCCAAATCAATTGGCACATTCGTGAATCAGGAGATATATTAGAGTGGACTGAAAAGGTGGTGAGGAGAACGAGGAGATGGTTTTAGAAGAAGAGGACTATGGTCATTCAGTCATGAGGAATTTCCCCAATCCAGAAGCAAGCTTCACATCATTCATCCTCAAAAGTGGTAGAGGTGACTTCCACCTCTAAACACTCTAGAGTAAGTTCAAAAAGGAAGGCCATGGAATCAAGAACTTCTCCCCATGAGAAGACACCCAAGAAATTTAGGGAAGGAGAAGGTTCATTGGCATCACCGTAGGAGGAAGATGTGATCTCAGTGATGTAAATAGAAAATCTAGTAGCAAATGCATAGGTGAATGATGAATACATAGTTCATGATCCAGTCTTCGAACCATTACAAGAGGTCTCACCTCTTGTTGACACCAATGCCCCTCTCATTCAAGGCTTACCCCCTCCTTCAGAACAAAGAATGGTTGGTGTACCCATCATTGAGCCTGAATCTGACGAGATGTTTCCATGGATGCGGGAAATGATCATCCTCGACACTCGCACTGTGCAACAAGTAGTATCCCCTGATCTATCAGTAATTATCTCATTGGCTAAATAAAAAAGGTCAAGAAAGATCACACAGACAACATCTCGATTCTACAGTGGGGAGATAGGTAATCATTACATCAAAGTAGCTCAACCAAAAGTAATCAAGCCAGTGGATGAGATGACACCATCCAACTATGAGATGAGCATGATCCAATTGGGACCAGCTACTCATGAGGGAGATTTGCACATATACCAACAATCTTCTGCTCACATGGTGGTAAGGAATAAAGAATATAAAGAGAAGATTGTGGTACTAGAAGAAAAAGTACAAACCATTTCATCTTATGTGTAACACCTGGTGGAACCAAGCACTATAACACTTCCTATTGAGAAAGTGGTACCCATCAGTAGCTTTTCTCTAGAATCCATCATAAGAAAGCATGAGCTCACGATGCAGGGGCAAGTGAATAATGAATGGATCTACTCAATCTCTGAAAAAGGGAAGCCAATGCTCTAAGAGGCAGTCAAGCTCTTTACGTACATGTGTGCCATGACCAATAGAACATGAGCACTCAAAGAGGATGTGGGGAAAGAAAGAGATTACTGGGAACCTTTGGGACCAGTAGTGAGTGAGATGAGGAACACCCATCACTAGGAGTTGATCGACAAAAAGGTCTTTGAAACTCCTACAGATGACTTGACATGTGTATGGGCAAGGGCCTTGGCAATCATATTTGAAGCAATCAATCAGGCCTTCACAGAGCTAGAGGAGAAAGAAGAACAAGCATACAAGCTACAGGATAGTATAAATCAGAAAGTTCAAAAACTTGGAGTACCTGCAATGAGTGAACATACAACTGTTGATGAGTTGATTAGCCCTTTCAAAGAATATGTCAAGAAAGGGGTGGGCAACCCATTGTCCTTCACTAAGGATACTCTCAACTTCTTCTCAGAGATCTGAGCCTCCATTGCACTTATCACAGAAAAGCATTCATCATGGTTTGGGAAGTGCAAGGACATCAACAATGTGACTGATGGATGGACTGAAACCTTGAGCTGCATTCACATCCCTCATGCCAACAAAGTAGAACCAGTAGTAGCTCATTTCAAACAAGATCTTGGAAAGATAGAATCCTTCTCAGGATCACAGAGTGGAGAGCAGTCAGAGAGCGGAGCCAAGTCCACCGCAGCAGCTCATCCTTCAGCATAATTTTTCTTCTTCATCTTCTTCCTCTTCTTTCTCTCTCTCTTCTCTTCTCATACAACACTCTCTCTCCTCAATGTTATAATTTTGCATTGAGGGTTGCACTTTTTAATATGACTTAAGTGAATTTAGAAATATAATGTAACTTTAAGTCACCTTGCTATTATAAAAGGGACTTAAATATTTAAAGTGGAATATGAACAATCTTAAGTCATATTAAGGTATTTGAAAAGTCACCGGGAAGATGAAGAGTTGCCTCTTCTCCTATAAATTGTAACAAGCTCCTCATTTGAGCTTCTTCCAAAGAAAAAAGTCTTCTGAATTTTGTCTTCTAAAAATTCTTAGATGTTGGAGCTGTTTTTGTGAATTCATGAGAGAGATATCCTTGTGAAGAGAGCAAGAGATAGCAAGTTTCTTCCATTTCTCCCACCAAAAAATGTCTTCTACTTCCCATACTATGTACAAATTCTACTTGAGCTTCAATAAAGGAAGAAGGAATTTTAGCCTCTTTGATTGAGGAGTTTATTGGTACTTTGTGTTCATTAATCTCTATTTGGTCTTGTTGTTGTTTTGCAGATTTGTTTTCTTCTGAAATACAAGTGCATGTTTTGAAACTTCTAGCTAGTGTGTGCAAGTCTCTGATTTTCTACTTGCAACATTAGTTTCTCCTTTCTAAATATTCTCACTCCCCTTTCTCTCCTTCATAGAAAATTCATCCCTTGTAGATACCTGCAAGAATTTTCCATAGGGTCAGTGGAGTGCCAGTGTTGGATCCCTAGCTGAAAGGCCACCAAGATATAAAACTCACTTTTTACTTGCGCATGCACGTACGGTAGTTGCACCAGTTAAGTATAGGGACTTAGACTCCCAGAGCATTGGCAAGATAACCACCAATTTTTCCTAGAAATTTTTTCTTTCCAATAGTTTTTGGCTCCCACCGTGGGGAAAATTTAGCAGCATCTGCACCTGAATATGACCACAAGGTCTGAAAAATACCAAAAAATTTAGAAAATTCAAAATTCAAAAAATTTTCTAGAATTTGAATAGCTATATGAGCCACATGTATTCTACAAATCATGGCTATTCTGGGAAATCCTCTTATTGAAAGACCTGAATTTACTCTTCCACATCCAAGAGGATATCGCTTCAGATTTGAGAGAAGCTATCTGACATAACAGACAAAAGTGTAAATCACTACTTCATTGCCATGAGAATTCTTGACCTTGAAGAAGAATGAGCTGCTGAATTGGAGAGGCAAAGACAAATTCCAACACCACAAAGAAGAGCATATATTTTAAAGCTGGTAGATAGAAGATACACCTGAAACAAGAGACAAGGAGGACAAAATTACCCTATTTTTGAAGAGCTTCAAAGAAGACAAGAGTTAATTAGAATTCTGAGGTCTCCTTTTCATCAAGCAACCGGTCACGTTGGGAACTAGAGTGTTGCCAATCCTTTGGATAGTGAATTTCCATACATCACTGAGAACCTTGAAGATTTCACTAATGTAGAGACCGAAGAAGAAGCTAGAGAAAGAGAAGCAAGAGCGAAAGAGGAAATAAGAGCTCAACTTGAAGAAATTGAAAGACTTCAAGCCAAGGTAGACGAAAGAGCAGCAACGGAAGTCACATCCTTAGCAAGTTTGGAAGCTATAAATAGAAATAGAATGGGAGATTGTGAACTTGATCATGATCATGATGCCCATAGGCCTAATGTACCATGGGGAGGAAACATTGATCCACTTTCTCGTAATCAACCACTCCATGAGCTACCAAGGGTCTCAAGAAAAAACATTCTAAAATTAAAAGGGAATAGCTCTCAACTGCCCGAAGAACATGTAGCAACATTTATCACCACTTGCATTGTGTTGGGTGTTGAGGACAAAGATGTGTCAGTCTGACTCTTTGTGGAGTCACTTTAAGAAAAGGTTGTCAAATGGTTCTACATGCTACCCCCGAGGTCTGTCACTTATTGGGAAGATATAAGAAGTGCATTCAAACACAGGTTCAAGACCACAAAATATTTTCAAGATCTCTTGGTCCAATTGGTACAAATGAAGAAAGAAACCTCCAAGTCAATGAGGGACTTTTATAGCAAGATATAATAGAGTGATAAGAAGAATCCATGAAGATGCGGTACCTCCTGAAAATAATTTGAAGAGATTCTTCATTAGTGCCTTGCCATCAGAAGTAGGTTTCTTCCTTAGAATAACCTAGCCAAGAACATTAAGGGAAGCTCGAGATCATGTGATAGAAACTGAAGATGATCTAATCCTGTATCAGTAAAGGTGAAAGGCCCAAATGGAAAGTAAAAATTCCAAATTCAAACTCAGTCACCATGGACCCAATGTTCCAAAAAATGGAAAATGACTCGATTGCCTTGAATAAATAGTTGTCTTAGATCTCAATGCGAAATGATCCAATAAAACCAAATCCTCCCAATAGACCAAGGATTGCTCCACCTCCTCCCCAACTCACTCTTGAAGCACCACCAATTAATGCCACTTGTGACACTGAAGAACTAGAGGAGGAAGTGGAAATTGAATAACCTGAAGAAGAAAATGAGGAGGACTATGAAAAGTATTTTGAGTTTTTTGAAGTTGCTGGTGATACACATAATGGCCTAATTGATTACATTTATGATGAAGATAATGACGATGAAGAAGCTCCAAGTTTCTCATGTGTTTTTTTCACTCGTGCACAGTCCAAGAAAGGTGCTTCATCCTCAATGGCCGCTGTAAAGGACAAGAATAATAAATAATATTCTCCTTCGGAGGTCCCACAAAATAAAATCATCAATAGAGTATCACCATTACCACCTTCTATGGAGTCAGCTAAAAAAAAAACTAGACTCATTAGTTAGTAAGGATCATACTAGTATACCAAGTAAGTCATCTAATCCTTCTCACAGCTCAAAGGTTACTAAGAATAAATCTCCTCTAAATGTTGTTCCTACAAAAACATATAAGGTTCCATCAAAATCTACACCCTCACCCCCTTCCAAGCCAGTTGATGCACCCATGAAGGAAAATTTAACACCTAAAGTAGCAAATCCTTTACCATGTAAATATTCCTTCATTCCTGAAACCTCTTCCTCGCCCACCATAACCCCATTTGACTTTGTGGAACATGCAAGTAAAACTAAAGTCCAGCTCTCAGAAATAGAATACCTACAAACTCATCCTACCCAATTTGATAGGTTCATTGATGTAGTCCGTGGCGGTAATCCTATAACCTTGGGTCCAAGTTCTAAAGGCTTACTCCCCACACCATCCACACCACCTTCTTAAAACATGCTAGCCCTCAGTGCCTCTAAAACCAATAGGGTTGAACCTTTCTACCTTTCACTTCTCATTAAAGGATTCAAGCTAAATAATTGTATCATAGATTCTGGAGCCTCGGATAATGTGATGCCCATTAAAATTGCAAATGCTCTTGGCCTCACCTTGACCCAGGAAAATGGCACCTACTATTCAATGGAATCTAAACAAGTTCCATTGGTAGGAAGAATCAAAGATGCACATAGGTAGCATTAGCTGATTTTCTAGACAAGAAGGTACTTCTAACCATCCTGGTGGCAGACATCCCAGCCTCCTTTGGCATGCTATTGAGCCAAATATTTTGCAGAGACTTGGGTGGAGAAATAAAAATGGACTAGTCATCTACAACTATTCCAGTGAAAGGTGAGATGAAGAAGTTGCTTCCAGTGAGAAAGATGAAGTTCACAGTACGCAAGTCTGATGATCCAAAGGCAAACATCCTTTTTCAAGATAGCGGGCTAGGCAACTACTTCCTCACATTGGAAAAAGATGATAACTTGCCACTTCTTATGGAAGAGTAAGAAGATCAAGTTTTTATGATGGAATTTGATGGTATTCATTCCAGTCACTGGTTTGGGAGTATGGGTAGTGTTGTACTCTCCTTCTGGTGAATTATACCCATTTTCCTACAAGTTGAAATTTGATAATATGAATAACATGGCAGAGTATGAAGCTCTCCTCTTAGGCATGGGTGTGGCTGAAGATATGGGAATCAAGAAGCTGAAATGATAAGGTGATGAGGAAGTGATAGTAAAGAAATTCTGACAATAATATCAGGTGAAAAATCCAAGACTTCGGCATTATAGAAACAGATTATGGGACTGCATTGAATCTTTTGATGCATTTTTCATTGAAGCTATCCCAAGGGAAAAGAATGAAAATGTTGATTCTCTTGTAGTATCATCTTCCCTAGTGACACCCCATCCTTCTTTTGGTAAAGAAAAGGTGACCATTGAAATGACATTCAAGCCTAGTGTGCCAGATAATAGTAAATAAATGGAAAGTCTTTAATAATGATAACCAAATTCTAGCATTTTTGGAACAAAGGGATAATTTCAATAATCTCTTCTTTGAAGGAGGTGAAAATCCACACCGAGAAGTGGTTTCCAAAGAAGAGAAAGAAGGAATTGAAGGGATTGATGATGAGGGAGTGATCAAATTAAAAGGGAAAAAATTTCCCAAAGGCCTAGTTTCTTTAGAAGACCTCTTTGACAAACATGACAGATTCATTCAAGAGAAAGAAAAACAATCTTCTCAGTGCCCAGCTGATTTTGATAAGGAAAACATTGAGCACCCCAGGAGGAGCCAAGGATGGTCAATATTGGAAAATGTTTCTCACTTGAGGAGAAGAGAAGGTTTGTTTCCTTTCTTAATAAATATTTAGATGTTTTGGCCTACTTTTATAATGAAGTCAAATCCTTCCAACTGAAGGAAATGCATCACTCAATTCCTTTGAAGAAGGATGCTAAGCCATTTAGGTAGAAGAAAAGGCCATATAACCTAAAGATTGTTGATACCATTCAAGGAGGATGGTAATGAAGATGTTCAATGCAAGAATCATCTTTTACATCCACCATTCAACATGGGTGGCCAAAATTGTGTTGGTGTGGAAGAAGAATGGAAAAATAAGAATATGTGTAGATTTCCGCCAACTTGAACCAGACATCATTGAAAGATAATTATCCTCTCCATATCATGGATCACATTAAACAAGTAGTCACCAGATATAAAACACTTTCATTTCTTGATGTATTCTCAGGATATAATCAAATCAAAGTGGTGGAGAAGGATCACACCAAGACAACCTTCACAATGTCGTGGGGAAATTTTTCCTACAACAGAATGCCTTTCAACCTAATCAATGTGGGAGATACATTTAAAATGGTGATGGATTTGACATTCAAGGATTTAAAACATTACATTTTCATATATCTTGATGATCTCATAGTGTTTTCAAAGAAGAGGGGAGATCATATTCATCACTTGGAACAGGTACTTGCCAGGTGTAGAAAACATGGCATATCACTAAATCCAAAAAAGTGCATTTTTGGAGTCATGGAAGGCAAGTTACTAGGGAACATTGTGAACAAACATGGAGCACACATTGATCCTGAGAGAGTATGATCCATTCAAGCATTATCTCTACCCACAAGCAAGAAAGGAGTTCATTCATTCTTTAGAAAGGTGAATTTTCTTTGTCACTTTGTTCCTGAGTTTGCTGAATTGACAAAGCACATCACCACCATGATGAAACCCCAGGAAAACTTCAAATGGAGCAATGAAGGGAAGGAAACATTTGAAGAAATCAAAAAATCCATTGTTAAGGCTCCGACTCTTGTGTCTCCATATTTTAATAAATAATTCATCATGTATTGTTATGCATCTGAACATACACTCTCCATCGTTCTTGTTTAGAAAAATGATGAAGGCGTGGAAGAACCTATTGCTTTCATGAGTTGTTCATTGAAAAATCATGAACTAAACTATAGCCAATTAGAGAAGCATGCCTATGCAGTGGTTAAGGTTGTAAAAAATTTCAGGTTTTACATCCTCAACTCTCATATGGTGGTGATGGTCCCTGGCAGTGCAATCAAGTCTATCTTAACACAGCAGGATCCAGGAGCTAAAAGAGGAAATTGGATTGCAAAGACTCAAGAATATGACTTGGAAATTTGAACCTCCAATATGGTAAGGGGAAATGGTTTGTGTAGGTTGATTTCTGAAGATGAAACACTCAAAGCTCAACATGGTGAAGAAAAATGTGCTTGCTCAACTTGTCCCAAAAACCATCCACCAGTTCTCTTTGTAACCACTACTGATGAGTGGTATATTGATATTTCCTATTACTTAACTTATGGATAATGTTCTCCCCATACTGACTACAAATAAAGGAGAAAAATCAAGATGAAGGAAATAAATTTTGTAATATGGAATCACATGCTTTACAAGAGAGGTTTGGATGTATGTTTCCTTAAGTGCGTAGATAAAGAGCAACAAGAAAAATTTCTTAAAGCATACCACGACCAAGCATGTGGTAGACATTTTTCAGTGATGGTCACTACACACAAGATCCTCTAAGGAAGGTATTATTGGCCCACCATATTTGCAGACACTCAAGATTGGGTTTCCAAATGTGAAGCATGCCAACAATTTCATTGGGAGAGACCACAACTTGCTGCACTACCACTCCAGCCAGTTGTTATTAAAGAACCATTTCAACAGTGGGGGATAGACTTCATTAGTGTTCTAAATCCACACTCAAGCGTGGGGCACACCTATGTGCTCATGGGAACAAATTACTTCACCAAGTGGGTGGAAGCCATTCCAGCCAAGCAAGCCAATACTGAAACAATATGCAACTTCATCAAGGAGAATATCATAGTACGTTTTGGAGTGCCATAGAAGATTGTAGCAGATAATGCTACCTATTTCTCTTCAAGGGAGTTAACTGAGTTTTTCTATGGCTATGGAATATCTCTATCTCATTCTCCTGACTACTATCCACAAGGAAATGGATAGGCTGAATCAAGCAACAAGAACATCGTGACCATCTTTGGTAAGCTTTTAGATGAGAACCAAAGGAATTGGCACAAAAATTTATACGATGCATTGTGGGTGGACATGATCACTCCCAAGAAGGCAATAGGTATGTCACCATTCCAACTATTGTATGGAGTCGAAGCAGAAATCCCCCTCACAATCAAGATGTCATCTCTCAAGTTGCTATAGGGAATAGAAGATGGGCAGTACAAGGATTCCATTGACAAGAGAATCCTCTTTCTTGAGAAGCTAGAAGAAAATAAACTCTGAGTGGTGGACCGTATCAAAGAACACCAGTTGAAAGTAAAGAAAATATTTGATAAAAAGGCCAAAGCAAGAGAATTCAAAGTTGGAGACTTCTTCCTACTATGGGACAAGAGAAGGGAACCAAAAGGCAGCCATGGAAAGTTTGATTCATTATGGCTTGACCCATTCCAGATTCATGAAGCTTGTGGCGAGAATGTTTTTCTACTCTCATATTTGGATGGAACACCACTTAGAATTGCCTCGTAGTGGGCAATACCTAAAATTGTATCATCAGTGAAAGTGGGTTTTCCCCCGCCTTGTACCATAGGTGATTTATAGGTGTGTTTTTCCCTTTTTTTGTGTGTCATGTGTTTCCTTTCTGTTAGTTTTTGTGTGTGTGTGTGTTTCCTTCTTCCAATATTTCTTTCTAGAGGTTATACATGACTCTACAAGGCCCAATGGATAATACATTGGTCAAAAAATTATATGGTCGAAGATTGAGATTATGGATTCCCATGTCATGTATTCACTGCACTTAGTCCATGTTATGTCCCCAAGCTAGAGCCAGTTGTTGTCGTACAAATGTGCAACAAGGAAATTGACAATTTTAAAGCATGACAACGATACCCCAGTGTTAAATTTTTCAAGTACCATCATTCCAAGACACATTGGATCTATCCAGTCAGTCTGAATGACCTCTGAAATAATATTATCTCATCCCCCTAGGTGATTTAGAGAATTCTATCATTCTCCCTAGGTTATTTTAGGGATTTCTAAAAAGATACTATCTTCCGGCAGTACTGTGAAGGGTTATCGCTGGCTTTCTTGGGACTAGATCAACCCCTCGGGTAGAATGAAAGGGTAAAATTAAACATGGAGTTGAATAGAATACCTTAAAACATCATGGATATTATTTTGGAAGCTTTTGGGATGTTTTGAGAAACTTGGAGCAATTTGAGAAAAATTAGGGTTCACAAACCTAGGCTGTACACAAGCCTAAAATAGTTACGGGGCTTCAAAAGAGGATTATAGAAGCTATGAATGGAGTTAGAATAAAAAAATATCACTAGAAAGAGGATATAAATACCTACATTATGGTGAAATCATATTTTTCACAACACTTTGGCACCTAGGATTGGAAGACAATTTTTATTAGGTACAAGTGGAGTCTCAAATCACAAATCCGATTGTTTAGGGATTCAATGAATGAATCAAGACATATGACCCACACCATTGGATTCAAAATGACATTTCAAATTAGTATTATATAAAATTTCACCAATAAATTCCACTGGGAGCTCAGGTTATCTTCTTTATAAGTTACCCTCTTAAAGGCAGTTCAGGACTTAGTCGTTTTTTGGGAGGACATGTGTCAACACCAGGATCCTGGCCATATTTTATGTCCCCAATGTCCTTAAGGTCAGGTAAAAACACCATATAAAAATATTCCCAGCCCTCATGTGAGCTCCAGACTTGACAATTCAGCCCCTAAGTGCATTTTTGGTGCATCCACTCCCTGCTGTTGGATCAAACGCCATGTGTCAGCTCCATGACAATCATGGAAACTGATGTCCCTTATGTACCTGAGGTGATGGACATAAAACATGTAAAAATGTGCCTATACCCCTATGGGGAGCCTTTTGGACATTGATGTGACTTCCATACTTGACAGTTTAGCCCCTAGGTGCATTTTTTGAGCATCTACTCCCTGCCATCGAATCAAATGCCACGTGTCATCTCCAGGACCACTGTGGAAACTAAAGTCCCTTATACCTAAGGTTATGGACATAATACATGGAAAAATGTGCCCATCTCCCTGTGGAGAGCCTTTTGGACATCAATGTGACTTGCTTTCAACTCCCAGTGCTTTAAAGCAACTTTTCTCACCTTCATTCCCTGTCGTCTGATCGTTGCCATGTGCCGTCCTCTTGACCACCATAGAATTTGATGTCCATAACGTCACTGAGGTTAGGGTCATCAAGCATGGAAAAAATCACCCAAGATCCTCCTCTCATAATTTCAAAAATTCAAAAAGCTAATTGCCGCTCAGTGCTTCTAGCTGCTTCCTCTCCTGTGCATAGACAAACTTCATCCTTCCTCTACAACTTGCTACCATCATTCCAAAATCACAAATGATCAATCATGCTCAACCCAAACACCAAAAACAATTTTCCACAATTATGTAAAGGTCTTAGAAGGATTTTTCATCAAAAAAAGAAGGAAAAATAAAGAACAAAAGGAAGAAAAAATTTAAAATCTCTATAGCCTAAAAACGAAGATCCAAAGAAATATTACATGCCGGTACATGAAACAAAGAACCATTTGTTGCTGTTCATTCCTCTATCCAAGACCATAAAAAACATACACCTTTAAACTCCCCTCTCATGTGAGAGAGCAACCATAATGAATAAATCTCCTTTCCGGCTCAATGAAGAAAGAAGTGGGATGTCACGTCAAACCGGTTGCTGGATTGAAGTAAGATCGCATGGGAAGCACTAGAAGAAAAAGACAAAATAAAAAATATAATTTTATTTACAAATGGAGGATAAAATTTTTATGTTTGTGGATCCTATTTTCATGTTAGAGTGTGGTACACCTTCTATGTGTTACACTCGGGTATTTTTACGGCAGTCCCTGCTCGCCAGTGAGTGGGTCAGGGGGGTTCGGGAGCGAATCCCCCGAACCAAAATTTTCATGGGTGGTTTATTAACCCATGGGTAATGGGTAGCCATTATGGGCTGTTTTGGGGGCCCATGGTTTTTTCGGTACCCATTGTTTTGTAAAAACTGCCCTCTTCGGCTACCCATAGGTTTATGGGACGATTTTTTTTTTACCCATTGTTTGATACCCATGGTTTTGTAAAAATACTTAAGTTAGTTGTCTATTTTATATGGTCTTATGCATATGATAGATATACAAGAAAATTGTAGATGTGTTTTGAATTCGCGGGTGTGAATTTTGTAAGTTTGTTGAGCATAGCTCCAAATGGATCTGGGTACTGTATTGAGAGGGTGGAGGCTTGTAATAAAATCTGAGCAAGTGATTCTTGGTGGATGTAGCCCCAAATTGGGTGAACCACGTTAAATATTGTCTCTCTATGTTTATTTACTTTTCACTTTTATTTGAGATCTGTAATATTTTTCTGCATATATTATGAAAAAATTCCATCATATCAAAAAAAAATATTTTTGAGGTCCATTAATGTGTCAATCCAGGTCCACCTCTTGGAGAAGAAGACCAAATTTCTAAAAATAGCAGGTCTACCTACATAGGGACTACATAGGGACTGCTATTTTGGGAAAGAAGCACTGCCATCGACAGAAGGACCTGCGAAGGAGGCATGAAGACATTGATAGAGTCTGCACATAAAGTTGAGAATTCACCAGAAATTCACTGTATTTTTGGCACTTACTAAAAATAGAAAGTAGGCCCACAAAAACATTCTTAAAATAGAAAGTTGATCCAGAAGGAATGAGGAACACAGGGAAAAAGAGGTATCAAGGTCACAACACTCAGTAGAAGTTCTAGGGCCTTGATTTTTCACACTTATTAAAAATAGTAAGGTACTTTTTATAAGGGATACATGAAACCGAAGGTGACGGATTAGAAACTAACACAACCCTTCACCTGAGAGTATGATGTGGAAGATAATGATGTCTTGTACATGGACCTGAACGACCTTAAGACTCATATGGCCTCCAAGGACCGAAGGAGGATTGAAGACTAGATATTCACAAGTGGCTTGTTCACTACCAAAGGACACCCAGTGTCTGGGCATACTCTTGAGCTAGTCCTAGCTTTCTCTTCCCATTACGAGCCTAAGACACGAACCATTTGAGCTAACAATGGTACAACAATGGTGTTCATCAGCCCTAGGAAAATTTCAATCTCTCTATAGATACTTACATCCCTCAACATGGTTTTCATCTCAAAGGAAAGAGTTTTGCATGATTGGGAAATAATGGATTCATATGTCCAAGGAGTAGTGCTCAACTCATGGTTAAAAATAGGAAGAAATCCTTCTAGGATGCCCAAGAATCTACCAAGGTGTGAGTTTTGAGAAGGGTGTTCTGATGTCATCACTCTCCTCAATAGAGTTATGGGAAAAGGAATCCTAAGATATTTCCAAGATTGGATGGGCATTTTCATCTTAACATTGATAGAAGGGAAGTAGAGAATTGACTGGAGGCAGATCATCAGTGACAATCTCCATCTGCAACTACTCCAAGTGACCAAGAAAAATAAGTTCTGAATGACTTCTTACCTAGTTTATCTCCTTGCAATCTTAAGATAATTCAAGGGATTAGATCTCACACAAAAAAATTCTTCTAAGGTACCTGCATTTGAGAAACTTCCATAGATTTTAATAGAGGAGAGTAATAGGCATTTCAACCATGTGAACGATGCATTCACTATGTACGTGGTCCGAATCTTAGAAGGGGATCTTAAAGCTAGGATGCCACTAAAAGTGGAATCCCTGATTAAGGAATATGGCTCATACTTCATACAATTCTCAGCATTCTCCTACATATAAGTCACAGGTTTGGACCAAGCTCTGCTGAAACTACCTAAGTAGCTCAATGACCAGATTTTATTGTTTGAGCTCTGCAGGTAGATCATTCAAGTAAATAACAAGCTCAGAAGTAGGAAAAAAAAATTGATTTCATTCCCTATATCTCTAAGGGATTTTGTGTGTAATAATCTCAAATGATACATCTCACCTAGAGGCCGCTTTCACACATCTAACTTTGCATTCCTACATTTTCAGGCACAACTTCAACATCCAAGAAGAGCCTGACTCATGTTTATGTCCTAGAATTATAACATGATCCACAAGTCGAGGACTACTGGGTGAACTGTATTGACAAGTTCAAAGTATGTAAAAAGGAGCACATGAGGATGACAATCAGTGAGATGAAGATATTCAAGTTCCCTTGGTATGAAGAAATCTTGTATGATGATGGGATAGTGATATATAGTCCTTAGTACGGAGCAGTCAAGATGTCCCCAATGCCCCAAATCAACTGGCATGTTCATGAATCAGGAGATATATTAGATCATATTGAAAATGTGGTGAGGAGAATGAGGAGTTGGTATTTGAAGAAGAGGACTATGGTCATTCTGTCATGAGGAATTTCCCCAATCTAGAAGAAAGCTTCACATCATTCATCCTCAAAAGTGGTAGAGGTGACTTCTAGATATAAACACTCTAGAGTAAGTTTGAAAAGGAAGGCCGTAGAATCAAGAACTTCTCCCCGCGAGAAGACACATAAAAAATTCAGGGAAGGAGAAGATTCATTGGCATTGCTGTAGGAGGAAGAAGTGATCTCAGTGATGCAAATAGAAAATCCAGTAGAAAATTCACAGGTGAATGGTGAATACATAGTTCATGATCCATTCTTTGAACCATTGTAAGAGGTCTCACCTCTTATTGAAACCAACTCCCCTCTCATTCAAGGCTTGCCCCCCTCCTTCAGAACAAAGAATGGTTGGTATACCCATCATTGATCCTGAATCTGATGAGATGTTTCCATGGATGTGGGAAACAATCAACCTCAACAATCACATTGTGCAACAAGTAGTATCCCCTGATCTATCAGCAATTGTCTTGTTGGCTAAAGAAAAAAGGTCAAGAAATATCACACATACATCATATTGATTCTACAGTGGGGAGACATATAATAATTCCATCAAAGTAGCTCAACCAAAAGTAATCAATTCAGTGGATGAGATGACACCAACTGACTACGAGATGAGCATGATCTAATTGGTACTAGATACTCATGAAGGAGATTTTCACATATACCAAGAATCTTCTGCTCACATGGTGGCAAGTAATAAAGAATATAAAGATAAGATTAAGGTATTAGAGGAAAAAGTATGAACTCTTTCATCTTATGTTCAAAACCTGGTGGAACCAAGCACTATAACAATTCCTATTGAGAAAGTGGTACCCATCAGTAGATTTGATCTAGAATCCATCAGAAGAATGCATGATCTCATGATGCAGGGATGAGTGAATAATGAATGGATCAACTCAATCTACGAAAAATGGAAGCCAGTGCTCCAAGAGGTAGTCAAGCTCTTTGCGTACATGTGTGCCATGACCAATAGAACATGAGCACTCAAAGAGGATGTGGGGAAAGAAATATATTATTGGGAACCTCTAGGACTAGTAGTGAGTGAGATGAGGATCACCCATTGCCAGGAGTTGATCGATAAAAAGGTCTTTTAAACTCTTGCATATGACTTGATACGTGTATAGGCAAGGTCCTTGGAAATCAGATTTGAAGCATTTAATCGAGCCTTCACAGAGCTAGAGGAGAAAGAAGAACAAGCATAGAAGTTGCATGATAGTATAAATCAAAAGGTTCAGAAACTCAGAGTACCTACAATTAGTGAACATGCAACTGCTGATGAGTTGATCATCCCTTTCAAAGAATATGTCAAGAAAGGGGTGGGAAACCCATTTTCCTTCACTAAGGATAATCTTGAATTCTTCTCAGAGATTCAATCCTCCATTGTACTTATCATAGAAAAGCATTCATCATGGTTCGGGAAGTGCATGGACATCAACAGTGTGACCGATGGATGGACTGAAACCTTGAGCTGCATTCACATCCTTCATGCCGACAAAGTAGAACCAGCAGTAGCTTGTTTCAAACAAGATCTTGGAAAGATAGAATCCTTCTTAGGATCATAGAGTGGAGAGTAGTTAGAGAGAGGAGCCAAGTCCACCGTAGCAGCTCATCCTTCAACATAATTTTTCTTCTTCTTCTTCCTCTTCTTTCTCTCTTTCTTCTCTTCTTATACAACACTCTCTCTCCTCAGTGTTATAATTTTTCACTGAGGGTTGCACTTTTTTAATATGATTTAAGTGACTTTAGAAATATAATGTAAATTTAAGTCACCTTACTATTATAAAAGGGACTTAAATATTTAAAGTGGAATATGAACAGTCTTAAGTCATATTAAGGTATTCAAAAATTCACCAGGAAGATGAAGAGTTTCCTCTTCTCCTATAAATTGTAACAAGCTCTTCATTTGAGATTCTTCTAAAAAGTCTTTTGAATTTTGTCTTCTAAAAGTTATTAGATGTTAGAGCTGTTTTTTGTTAATTGATGAGAGAGATATCCTTGTGAAGAGAGCAAGAGATAGCAAGTTTCTTCCATTTCTCCCACCAAAAAATGTCTTCTACTTCCCATACTATGTACAAATTTTTCTTGAGCTTCAATAAAGGAAGAATTAATTTTATCCTCTTTGATTGAGGATTTTATTGGTACTTTATGTTCATTAAGCTCTATGTGGTCTTGTTTCTGTTTTTTAGATTTGTTTTCTTTTGAAATACAAGTGCATGTTTTGAAACTTCTGGCTAATGTGTGCAAGTCTTTGATTTTCTACTTGCAACACTAGTTTCTCCTTTCAAAATATTCTCACTCCCCTTTCTATCCTTCGTAGAAAATTCATCCCTTGCAGATACTTGCAAGAATTTACCATAAGGTCAGTGGAGTGCCCCTATTGGATCCCTATCCAAAAAGCCACCAGGATAAAAAAACTCACTTTTTACTCACACATGCACGTACGATAGTTGCACTGGTTAATTAGAGGGACTTAAATCCCAGATCATTTGCAAGATAACCACCAAATTTTCCCCAAAAAAATTTCTCACCAACATAAAGTTACTTTATAATAGATTACTTTTTCCACTTAATAAAAAATTTACAACCTCACCTTGTGCACTGTAGTCATAACCTTATAACATGCCAATACTACTTTACCACCACAAACCTCCTTCACGCGCCTCACCCACCAAATTACATAACCTCTATGCTATTTGCCAAGTAATTTTCCATGCTTCCTTCTACCTCATATTACATTGTGTGATATTTGTTTCTTTCCAGCGTGGTCTTTAATCCATTCACTCTTCAGAAAACACCTCTACTGCAGCACAAACCTAGAACACCTTATATACAACACATATCCCTCTTCTACCTTTGTGTTCATTATCCCAAAATGGGTATTCTATAAATCTAACCTCCTTAGAAAAATACCACTACTTTCTAAATTTATATGACAATCCATCCCACACTAAAGGTATGCATAGTCCTCTGTGTAATGGAATTAATTAAAATGTAATTAGCTACTGGCGCACTAACATGCAACAAAATACTGAACTAAAAAATACAAATCATAGTGACAATGAAAGGAAACACATAGAAGGGAACATGCATTAAGGGAAATCCTAAGCTAACTAGAAATACTTCCTTATTTACAGACACCAAGAATACTTATTTATAGAAGGGCTTCAACCTACTTCCATTAAAGAAACTGGGAAACCATGTGCCATCAAAAGTTTCTAGCTGGCAAGTGCTTGAGTAAATTATGAAGGTCATGACATACGGTCCCAACCAATGCACTTGGAACTTCCCAAGGTGGCACAAGAACTTGGAATCATACATAAAGACCATCTGTCCCACCTCGAACTTCTTGTTTTTAATGTGTTGATCATGTCAATCCTTTTCTTTCTTTCTATGTCTTCTAGCTCCATTAGGCTATGTCACACTTGTCATCCAACTGCATTAGTTTGACTATGAGATATTCAAGTTCTTACTCATCAACCAATCCTCCTGCACATGCAATACGTAAGGATGGTACCATGAACTCAACCGGTAGTATTCCTTCTATGTCAAACACCAATTTAAAAGGTGTGGCTTTGTTCAACCTCTTGTAGGTTGTTCTATATGACCAAAGTACAATAAAAAATTTATTATCCTAGTCCTTCCTTCCCACATCACATTTTTTTGTCAATGTTTGGTTCATAATCTTATTAAAGGCCTCGGTAGTTCCATTAGCCTGAGGGTCATAGGGTGTGGTCTTATGATGGGCTACTCTAAATTCTACCAATAATATCCTAATAATCTCATTCAAGAAATTAGTACCCCTATCATTTATTAAACTCAACAGACATTCCATATTTGCTTATTATATTCTCCCAAAGGAATCTTGTTGTAGTAATTGTAGTGTAATCCTTTGTTGGTCTTGCCTTTGCCCACCTGGTAAGATAATCTATACAAGTAATGATGTAGTGTGAGCCTATCATACGAATTGGTGGCTAAATAGGTTCTATGAATTGAATTTCTCATTTTTCAAATGGTTTTGTGATTTCTATAGGCCTTAATGACATTTCATCTCTATGCCCAGGCTTCTCAAGGCAATCGTAATGATCACAACCATTGGCATATTCTGAGCAATCCTTATATAATGTCTCCCACCACAAACCAGCCATCAGGATCTTGCATACGGTGGTTTTTCCTACATAATTTCCACTGAAAATTCCTTTGTGATCCTCCTCCATAATACTCACATGCTCATGCTCTAGTACACATCATCGTAAAACCTCATCCTAGCCAAGTTTGTATAGATCTCTACCAATCAACATATAAGGTGTGGCATGAATGTCAAGTTGCTTCCTCTCTATACTCTTCATTCCTTCAGGTGCCACACCTTTTCATAAAAAGATAGGAATATCTTCCAAATCAAATGGGACGTGTTGTAATCTGAACGACTCTGCATCTAGCATTTTTTCTTCAATTCTTTACACATCCTCACCTGAATCAACTCTTGAAAGATGGTTAGGTCTTGAATTGCACTTTCTTGGTTTCACTACAACTGAAAAGTCAAACTCTTGAAAAAACAAGACCCAATGACATATTCACCCTTGCAACATGAGTTTGTTTACTAAATACTTAAGTGTCACATGGTTTTTATAAAAGATGAATGGAGTAGCCAACATGTACTACCTAAACTTATGTAGCACATAAATCATAGAAAATGCTTCGCGCTCCGTTGTTGTGTAATTTTGCTCAGCTGGAGTTAACTTTCTTCTTGCAAAAAATAAGGGGTGATCAACAATCCCTTCTCCAAGATGTGGTATAAATGCTCCAATTTCCATACCTAACACATCCATATGCATGTGGAAGTGCTTATCCCATGAGGTAAAACATAAAATGGGTGTAGTAGTAAGCTTCTCCTTCAACGTATCAAAAGCCATCTATTGGTGTAGTCATTATCTTACCCTTAATACCTATTTCTAACCCCAAGCACATCGACCTATCACCCAGAAGGCACTGGGTGCTCACCTGAGGAACACGCAGGTGCCAAGCCCCTCTTTTATGTGAGATTTGTGAGAATTTTCTGCCATAAATGGAGGATTATTTGTAGAAATAGAAGTACATTCACTTACTGTAAAAGGTAGAATATGTAACTAACATATCTACACATTAATGCATCAAAATAGATAAATGACATTGTAAGAAGTATAATAAACTAGATTTGAGCCATGATAAGTCATATAACACAAGGTTCTACACCCATAAACAAGATGTAAAAAATAGATCCATGTAAGAATGAACCCACACACACACACACACACACACACACACACACACACACACACAGATATTGATTTAAAAGAGTTCTGGTAGCCACATACAGTCAAAAGGGTCATCTCAGACCATATATATTAAATGACATAGACTTAACTCATGTACTCTTCTATTATATGAGACCCTAACTATACTTTTTACCATTCTATCCCTTGTTATAGATCACAGTACCCATACATATGCTCATGGAATCCCTTACAATCCTTGGCACTAAGTTCTCTAAACCCTAGCACTTTGAACTCTAAGCCTTTAACATCTCTACAGTACTTTGTTACTCTCATTCTCTTTCTCTACATTATCTATGAATTCTCTCTATGTTTGTATGTCTTCTCTTGACCCAAACATCTCTTTTTATAGGATCATCAACCACTGCCATGACTTATCTCCTAAGCAGATCATGTGTCAAGTGTTAATGTGGTCCTCCATAAGTGAATTCTTATCCCTTTGCCAACCTTCCACTCTCAGTAATGATGTCTCTAGGAATATTCCCTACATGTAATATCCTTTTCTTAACCTCCAAGGTTCCAAGTTGGCACCTTAACCACTCATCACACCTAGTTGGGTCCTCACATTTTTCCTCAAGTTACTTTAAAATGCAAAATATGGATAAGTTTGTTAATACCTTATTCTGCCTCCTGTGTGTGACCTTGTTTTACTAAAACCCTTCTTAAACACCTTTTTCCTACACATTTTCCCCTAAGTGCCATTCTTCTCATTGGTCATGTGTTTGAGCGCCTCTTGGTACTTAGCCAATATTTTAGGGTCCAACATCACCCCACACTACGCATGTTTTCCATCCTCGGAAATAACCTGCTTCTTCAAATAATAAAGAATAGTGGGACTAGGAAAATATGAATAAAGAAAAAAATAATAGAAGAATCTTCTACTACTGTAGGAGGAGTGGGAATTCCTTTATCACGGTTTCCTTGATCTTCTCCTAGGAATCTACCTTAACCTATGCCTACTGAAGTAGGTTAACTACTAGAGCGCTTACTTCATCAAAACTCAATTCATTTCTCTTAGCACTTAGTGTATCTATTATTCATTCTAGTTGATTGATAAAATCACTCAGTGCATCTATTCTGTGAGTGACTTGGGGATATAGATCCTTAAGATGATTCTTAACCAAACCCTACAAGGTTTTGATCACTTCCAATTTCTTCTCGACCTTGGCTAGGATCTTATCACACTTCACCCTATTTACTTTGTTATTTTTTTGAAATTATTTTAGATCATCTTCATGTGTAGCAACTAATATGCTTGTTACCCTATATCTGTCAGTGCAATTGTCATATACAGCCTCAGCTATTTATGTGGTGCTATTTGTAGCAGTAAGGAGCTCAGAATACTAAGTAATCATCCCCCAATATTCAATTTTTCTTACTCCTTCTGATGCACCATCGCCTCTTCTGTTGACTCCAATGTGAGTGGTCGCATTTCCATGGTGAGGATGCAGGTTAAGTCTTCCAAGCAGTGTATGGTTGACTCGTATTTCTACTCAGGCGGGGCTAGGTCTGGGTGCTTCAATATTATGGTGTCTAAAATGATCTCTATCTTCTTATGGATCTAGCACACCTTTTCCTTTTCATCCCTCACTTCACGCTTTAACTATGTACTGATCAATTCCATTTTTAATCTATTTTTCCCACTCACTGATCTCCTCATTATTTTTCTCAAGATCTTCCTCCAAGACCCTTATTCTTTGTTTCTCATAAAGATCCTCGCCTCCACTTCTACTGACACCTTGTTTAGCATGTTGTAAAATTTCTCATCAGACAGTTTCTGGCCATTCACTAGAGGGTTTACTCCCTTGGTATCTAGTATCTTCATAAATGCATCTCGGATGACCTCAAATTTGGGTTCATCAACATGGGACTCAAAATCCCAAGATAGAATTTTCCTCATGCATGAGTACACACCCTCTTCATCAAAAGAATACCAAGCAAGGAGTTTGTTTGAAGGTACAATACTTTAGAAACACACACACACAATACCTTGTTTGGATCACTAATGTAAGTCATTTCTTGTTCTTGCGTTGCTACTATGCCCTTTGACCTATGTGCGCTACCTTTGGGAAGTTTGTTGCTAAGCTAGGGTCTCCATCCATGCTTCCATACTCCTTCCCAACACTTTCACTCTCCTCTATCTCCTTTAATACTTCCTTGGCGCTGCACTCCACCTCTTTATCTACTAAGTATTTTATAATGTTTGATACCTCCCTCTCTATGAGATATTCTATTCACTCCAAAGTCAGGCTTGGAGTCTTTCGACCCTTCATGTTTACTTCTTCACTTCCTCACTGGTTATGGGCACCTTCCTCGTCCTCATCCTTCTCTTCATTTCCCTCTTCCTCTTACTCCTATACATCATACATAGGGTGATTCTAAGCCTCACCATGCTCTTCATTATTCTCGTTACTATTTTTGGCTTCCATGCTCTCTATTTATTTTGAGTCTTCCTTTTATGTTTCTCTTTATTTCTTCCTAATTGGTGATTCCAATATAGGAGACTTTTCTTTTTCTTCTTCTCTAGGTGAATCCTTTCTCACCGGTGATTCTTCTTTTGTAGGGGACTTCTCTTGCTTTGGTGCCTCTTCCTTAGGTGTCTTATTTTTTCTTTTGTGGGGGACTTCTTCCTCCATGCATAGGTACTTGGTCTTGCGCCTGACTCCAACGCACATACAGACTGCACTATATGTGTGTTTAGTGCCTTTTTCTCAGGAGCCTACTCTCTCCCTTTTCCTTGGCACAACCTCTTCCTTATAGTGGGGTCTTCCATAATAGAGATATAATTTTCAATGTAAGTTCCTTTCTCATACTTCGGCCTTATACGTAGTTATACCCTTGTTGTGGTCCTCCCAACAATAGGTAATGTTACTTGTTTCAACATATGTATATCATGGGAGACATACTTATCCACATATGCATGCTTACTGGGATATATCAATTTTCTATGTAGCTCATGGTAATCTTGGTCTATCATAATGAGGTCAAACCTTAGCTTATTTTACTCCTTGAATCGACTGACCCTAGCCTAGAAGTATTGTGTTGTGAAGGAGAACAAAAATATGCACTAGGCGACCCTTGGTGCCATCTGTTAGAGTAAACCTGTCGATACAAAAATATTGGTATATGGTGAATTCAGCCTCGCTTTGTAGTAAAGTAGGTAACTACGCAAGTATTCTCCATTCAGTGCCAAATGCATCACACAACCATTTTTTAGGTGCACCTTATGGGTGGCCGTCATGGTGTCACAAGTGTATTGCTCAAATATTTTTGTGGGGGAAGCCTTCTCATCTAGGTATTCCCAAAAAAATTTATCTAGTCCATCAGACACACTAATCTCTGAAAAGAAAATGGTAAGGAGGAAATTACCAAACATGATCTTTTCTCCTTCGAGTACGGCATTGATGGTTTCCTCTACTATGAAATCCGATAGGTTATATATGGTCCCATCTGAGATCTTACAAAAAATGTTTAACTAAGACTTGTTAATTTGTGTCCATCTCTCCTGCCCATTCAAATTTTTTACCAAGCACGTGGCCATCCTCATTACAAGGTTGGAAATTATAGAAATATCAAAGTAGGGTGAACCCTTCTTATAGTCATAAGCTTCAACGGTCTTCTCAATGGCCTCCTTATCATCCAAGTCATCATCTAATGATTCTCCTTCACATATAAGACCTGTAAACTTAGAAATCAGTTGGGGAGTTATTCACATCCTTCATTCTATAAATTAGAAGTGGTCTTCATGCACATGTTACATTAACCACTGGTATAGTCACTCGGGTTTGTCGAAATAGGGAAAATCATAGAGTTGTAATAACCCGGCCTTCTCCATTTTCACCTTTACCTCATCATCATAGATAGGAATTCCATCTGGTGTCATCTTGTCTGTAGGGTGAACCAATTCCAATGTCATTTCATTCTCTGTGGTGCTTGTTCGATGGTTGTAGTCACTCATGACCATATTTCTAAGATATGATATCCATTTCTTTCCAAGTAATACGATGTATGGATATCGCATCTTTGCGTACCATTCTTCATTGGAACTGGTGGAGATGGCTTGTTTCCCCTTACCCTTGCCTTTCTTCAGTGAAACATTTACTACTTTCCTTGGTGCCATTTCTTCATAGGGTCACTAAAAGTTCTTCCTTTCCTCTTGTTCTAGCTCTGCTTAATGTTGCGGCCTCACTCCTTTGCAAAAATACCTTCAATCTTATACCCTAGCTACAAAACCCTAACCTAGAAAAACCCCTTTTCCACAAGACTACATAACACCCACAGTATCCTCTTACATGATATTCTTCACTCACACCTGTGTACTCTTTTTCCACTCTGGTTTTCTAATTAAACTAGTTATGCACAAAAATATTCACAAACCTTTTTCACATAATGTTTCTTCAAGGATGCCCTAGTTCACAAGAGCTCTTCAATAACAAAAATAAAAGGTAAACAATAATGCACCCTGACCTTCTACTTATAGATTTTGATTTTTTTCTATAATAAATGTCATGCCACCTACCAACGTACTTTTACATTAAAGGCAACTTTTCCTAATGCCAACCTTCAGCGCTTTTACCCCTGCACCCAATCCTACGTGAAAATCCTTACTGACCAAAGATCCTTATGCATGCGCTTTCAGTGTTGGAGGAACTTCTTCTATCCTTATCCTGATTTCTGACATCCCCTACCTCATGTTGTTCCTATGCTTCTCACCATTGTACATGGTTTTTGTAAATCCTTTCTAACACCAAACTCCTCATGTTCACCTTTTCTACGTGTGTGCTTCCAAATAATGAGTTTTTGATCCTTCAACCTAGGTCATTAAAACACAACTTCCAATACCAGCTTCCAGTACTTGTCGCATCACTTCACCCCACACAAAAATAGGTCCACAGTCCTCTACACCTAGAATTTTTTTGACATAGTAAGTGGCTACTAAAGCACAATGTGCACAAAAAAAAAAAAAAAGGGAACAAGAAACAAGAAAGGGAAACATAGAGAAGGGAAATGTATTAAGGTAAATCCTAAGCTAACTAGAAATACTACCTTATTTAAAAACACAAAGAAGACTTATTTATAGTAGGGCTTCAACCTACTCCCATTGAAATGTCTTGGTAACCGTGATCCATCTAGCAATTGTAATTGGAAAGTTCCTGAATCAAGTATATATGATACAATGTATAGGCCTATCCAATAGAATTTGAATTTCCTAGGATAGCACAGAAACTTGGATTTATATAATAAGAAAATCTTCCCGCCTCTACCTAGCTTTTTCTATTCTCTGACTCTAACGAGAAATAACCCGCCTCTCATCTAACTGCATTAACTTATAAATCCTCTCCTCAATCGCTTGTTCATCATCTAATCCTCTTGTTCATGCTATACATGGTGATGGTAACATGAATTCAATAGGTAACACTGCTTCCTTTCCAAACACCAATTAAAAAGGTGTGGCCTTGTTCAGTCTTTTATAAGTAGTCTAATATAACCATAACACAACAGAAATGTTATCATCCTAGTCCTTTCTTCCCACATCACAATTCTTGCTTAATGTGTAATTTAGAATTTTTTTAAATGCCTCAGCAGTCCCATTAGCTTGTGGGTGATAAGGGGTTATCTTAAGGTGGGATACTATGAATTCTACCAATAATATGCTAACTGTCTCATTCAAGAAATGAGTACCCCTATCACTTATTAAGCTCAGTGGGCATCCATATTTGTTGATTATGTTTTCCCAAAAGAACCTAGTCATTTTTACCACTATGTCATCCCTTGTAGGTGTCATTTTTTCCCACCTTGTAAGATAATTTGTGCATGTAATGATATAACATGAACCTATCCTTTGCGTGGTTGGGAAAATAGGGCCTATGAATTTAATTTCCCACTTCTTGAATGGTTATGCACTGGAAATCAGTCTTAATGGCATTTCATCTCTATTCCCTGGTTTACCAAGGTGCTGGTAGTGGTCATAGGCCTTTCAATACTTGATACAATCCTTATAAATTGTTTCCCACCAAAATCCTACTAGAAGGATCTTGTGTACAGTTTCATTCCCTGCATAGTGTCCTCCTGCAATTCCACCATGCACTTCCTCCACTATTGCAACACATTCATGTTCTAACACACACCGGTGCAAAACCTCATCGTGGCCTAGCTTGTATAAGTCTCCACTAATTAACATGTAGGGTGTGGCGTGAATGGCTAATTGCTTCCTTTCCAAAGTCTTCATTCCCTCTGGTGACATACTTGTCTTGAGAAACACAACAATATCTTCCAAGTTAAAGAGTATACACCGTAATATAAATAGTTGTGCATCTGGAATTATATCCTCAATGCTCTACATGTCCTCCCCTGAGTCCATATTTGATAAATGGTCAGGTCCCAAATTAATATTAGTCAGTTTCACAACAACCATAAAATCAAACTCTGGGAACAACATGACCCACCTTTATATGTGACCTTATAAAACGGGCTCGCTTACTAAGTACTTCAATGTCATGTGGTCTATGTAGAATATAAAGGGTGTTGCCAAAAGATACTTCCTGAATTTGTGCATCGCGTAGATCATTGACAATTCTTTTTTCTTAGCAGTATTATATTTCTATTATACTTAGGTTAGCTTTCTACTAGAAAAACACAAGGGGTGGTCAACAATTCCCTCTCTAGGTTGTGCTAAGATTACCCCAATCACCATCCATGAAGCATCAACATGTATATGGAATGGATTATCCCAAGAAGAAGCATAATATCAATGCAGTGATAAGCCTATTCTTTAGTGTATCAAATTCCATACACTACACCTCTCCCTAGTGAAATGCACTTTTGTGTTTTAGAAAATTTTCCAATAGCATGGTGATCTTAGCATACCCCCTAGTAAATTTCTAGTAATACCCTGCATGCCCAAGGAATCCACGCACTGTGCTCTGGCTGGTAGGTTCCCCCAATCCCACAGTAATGATAACATTGGCAGGATCCACTAGAAAGCCTTCCTTACATATGATATGCCCCAAAAGGGTTAAAAATGGAGTAGTGAAAACACATTTCTTAATGTTGAGGTATATCCTCAACTACCGACATCTTTCAAACATCAGCCTTAGATTGTCACAATGGTCCCTCACTAATCCATATATCATCCAATCATCAAGGTACACTTGAATAAACTTATGGATGAAGTCTTCAAATTCCTACACTACAATACGTGAAAACACAGCAGGCGCGTTCTTTAGTCCAAAAGGTATGACCATGTAGGTAAAGATTCCCCACTTAGTGGAAAAATTTATATTTTCTTGGTTCTCCTTTGCAATTCTAACTTGATGATATCTTGAGAATCCATCTGTGAAAGAATATATCTCATGCCCAACTACTCCTTCCATGATCTCCTCAGTGAAGGGGGTTGGAAAAGGGTCAATAACACATACCACATTTAAATTCCTATAATCAACAGAAATACTTATCCTATCATCCTTCTTAATGTTGATGACCATCAAACTTATCCATTCAAATTCCTCAATAGCCTCAATGATGCCTGATGCGATCATATTGTCAAACTCCTCCTTAACTTTGAAGTGTAATTCAGAGTCATTCAATAAATTCTCTTTTGAATTGGGCGTACACATTCCTTAAACTTGATATTTATTTCTCCCAAGGAGTTTTGAACTCCCCTCAGCTTTTGGTATCTATGCAGAAACAAATCCTTATATTCGTATAAAATATCGATGATCTTCGAAACCTCCTTTTCTATCCCGTAATCTCCAATAATAGCCTCCTTATTTGTTGCCTCCAAACCATGTTAACCTTCTTAGTTTTTAGGGGTTCATGGTAGGTGCACACTTTCTCATTAGCACTATCCATAACTTCGTGCATACCCACAATATGGTTAACCTCAAAATTTTCCACCTCTTCACCATTAATCATATAGACCAAATTTCCTTTCTCTTTCTCCATGCATGCGCACTCAAGTTATATCTCCTCTTATTCTTCCTCATCAAAACATGATTATAAGCTAAGTTCACCCAATAATTCAAGTATTCTATCCTCTTCCATGGCACTATCTCCCATAGTTAGGTGCTTAAAAACCTACAACACCTCATCCACCGATGGCTTAGTACTCTGATATTTGAAAGCTTGAAGGAGTTCAACCATCAACTCCTCCCAGTTTCCTATCTGACAACGTATTTATGAGTGAATGTACCCTGTGTGTGCGTAGTCTTGTAAGATGGAGTACAACTTATTCACCCATAGAGAAGGTAGTAAGGCTTCTGCACCTTCCATCCATGCTTTCTCACATGCTTGGATGTGAAACGAGGTGGGTTCCTTCCCATGATAATATTGTATGATAGTAGGTGCATTGCTCTGGAGAAACCTAACAGAGAACATGATTCTCAATTCACACCACTCTAGAAGGTTATCGCAATGGGTCATGTCGACACTAAAATTTTCCTCTGTAATTTCTATTTCATTAATGTATGTATTAGGAATAGGATGTTGTTAAGTATAATTAGTAGTAGCGTCTGATAGAAGATAATGGCGCCGTCAGTATGGTGCTGCCAATAATGTGGAGTACGGTAACAGTCAAAGTACAATAGGAATGTTGTAAAAAGTAAATATTTGTCGTAAGTGGTCCGGTAATGTTAAAATTTCAAAGTTTGGGTAATTAGAGAAGTAGGGTCTACGTGATTAGGAATTAGAAATATTATATTGGTAATAAGGACAAGGAGTGAGGTCATAAATATTTTGTGTATTTTATTTGTAAAAAGTCTAAAAATGTGGAACCCATGTAAAATGATAAGGTTTATCTTATCCTAACAGATAAGCTTACATGTACAGATAAGAGTTAAGGTATGGAATATGATTCGTCAGAGTGGATTTCTTATCCTATCTTAGAGATAAGATGGATAATCCTGGAAGTTCTATAAATAGAGAGGCCACCCCCCTCATTTAGCATAGAAAGAAGTAGTGAGAAATATTGTAGGAAGTGTGCGAAGGAAGCCATCAGTTTAAAGGTGTGTTGAAGAAGCCATTAAGAGGTGTAATTATAAATTTTCTCCCATAGTCTTGGTGAAAGGCAAGTGAAGTCAATAACACTTGAAGTACCTCATGGGTGAGATTGTAACAGTTTCATGTTAATATTATAATTTATTTTGATATTTCAGATTTGTCATCATTCTGTCTTATCATAGTCGATGGTATTCTTGTGTTATGTTGTTGTTTTGTTTCCAGATTACATCCACCAAACTAAAGGCTGTGCATTAGTAAATAATCATAGCACGAGGAGTTCTCAGTGAAGAATTATCATAGTGCCAGATTGGTGTTGACAGTCACCTACCAATGTGTTGTGGTCCCGAGTATGGTATAACTAAGAATCCTTCTCCTTTCGATTTCACATCTCTAGAGGGTCTCCATATCTTGCAGAAAAACATTAGGGTTGACTCCCCCAAAATAACTTGGCAACTTCTTTCTTCCTAGGTGATTGACTGAGTGTGCATTTTTTACTCTCTTCATATATCCTCTTAATTATCTTCTGCCTAACTCATATGTCCCATGCACCCAATTTTCACATGCCACACTATTTGTATCATTTATATATTGAGCGTCTTATCGCTGAATAACGCCCTCTTATGTTAGTTTCACAACTTCAGGGTCCCGAATAGTGTGCACGTAAATTTTTTCTATGTCTTCTTCTCCTAAAGTCTCAATATAGGCATTGAATTTCCATCTGTCAAAGGAATCCTATTCTTTAGTGTATCAAATGCCATATACTACGCCTCTCCCTAGTGAAATGCACTTTTGTGTTTTAGAAATTTTTTCAATAGCATGGAAATCTTAGCATACTCCCTAGTAAATTTCTAGCAAGACCCTGTATACCCAAGGAATCCACGCACTGTGCTCTGGCTAGTAGGTTCCCTCAATCCCAAAGTAACGACAACTTTGGCAGGATCCACCAACAAGCCTTCCTTACATGTGATATGCCCGAAAGGGGTTACACATGGAGTAGCGAAAACACATTTCTTAATATTAAGGGATGTCCTCAGGTGTCAACATCTTTCAAACATTAGCCTCAGATTGTCACAATGGTCCCTCACTAATCCATATACCATCCAATCATCAAGGTATACTTGAATAAACTTATGGATGAAGTCTTTAAATGCCTACCCTACAATACGTGAAAACACAGTAGGCACATTCTTTAGTCCAAAAGGCATGACCGTGTAGGTAAATATTCCCCACTTAGTGGAAAATTTTATCTTTTATTGGTCCTCCTTTACAATTCTAACCTAATGATATCCTGAGAATCCATCTGTGAAAGAATAGATCTCACGCCCAACTACTCCTTCCATGATCTCTTCAATGAAGGGGGTTGGAAAAGGGTCAATAACACATACCACATTCAGATCCCTATAATCAACACAAATCCTTATCCTCTCATCCTTCTTGATGTTGATGACCATCAGAATTATCCATTCTAATTCCTCAATAGCCTCAAGGATGCCTAATGTGATCATCTTGTCAATCTCCTCCTTAACTTTGAAGCGTAATTCAGATTCATTCAATAAAGTCTCTTCTAAATTGGGCATGCACATTCCTTTAACTTGATCTTCATTTCTCCCAAGGATTTTTAAACTCCCCTAAGTGTGTGGTATCTGTGTCAAAACAAATCCTTAAATTCGTACAACATATCGATGATCTTTGAAACCTCCTTTTCTGACCAATAATCTCCAATAATAGCCTCCTTAGTTTCTACCTCTGAACTAATGTTAACCTTCTTGGTTTTTGATGAGGGTCGTCAATCCTCACCATTAATAATGTCAATCTAGGTTGGTGTCTACAGATTGTATGCATTAAGGGAGGAAGATCTTGGAAAACAATCCCTTAAACACAATCCAAACTTGTATAAATTGAAAGCACACATGTGGAAATTTAATGCACACTTGCAAAAATTGAAACACACTTGCATAAAGGAAATCAAACTTGTAGGAACAAAACAAACTTGCATAAATTGAAATTACTGAATTGAAAATAAAGGAAAGAGGAAAAGACACCTGCAGGTTCACAAAAGAAATTACATAACATAAAAAAAATAGAAATTTTCAACAAAAGGAAAACTGCATAAATAAAGAAATAAACATTAACACATTGATCCATATTCCTTGGAATGAGTGTCTAGATCATTCCTTGGAAGAGGATTTAATTCATACTTTTAATTCAGAACTTGCAGAAAAACTTTACTTCCAAAGATTGGAAAGAAAGAACAGATCTTGATTACTTGGGGAAAAGAATTACATATCTCAGTGTGGAAGGTTGCATTTATAATTCGTGCATCCAATCAAATCCTTATTTTAAGAAATATAATCTAATTTTATCCTTATTCCAATCCTAACAACTAATATCTCCATCTCCATAAAATACGGAGAGAGATATATTATTGAAGTCAAATCTTATCTTGCTTATTTTAGGAAGAATTGCTCCCAAATCTTCTCCTTGCTTTTTGGTAACAAGAATCACAATAATTTTATTCTCATACATTATTGGAAGGATATTTTTCCCCAAAAAATAATTTTTACTGAATACCTTTCCCGGATTTTCCATTTGACTTTGTTGTTTTTGATTGTGGAACTTTTGACACTTGTCTAATATGCTTTTTCCTCATAGTGCAACTCACTAAAAGTTAGATATTTCTTCATTGGTATAACCTGTAGAAAATTTTAATGAGGTTTTTGTTAAACACATTACTATGAACAAAAACCTCTCTCATATTTTCCATTTGACTTTTCTATTTCTATTTATGGAACTTTTAGTACTCATCTGATACACTTTTCATCGGACTACAACTCACTAAAAATTATATCTTTCTTCATTGGTAAAACCTGTAGTAAATATGAATGATATTTTTGTTAAAAACATTATTATGAATAAAAACCTTTTAGATATTTTCCATTTGACTTTTTTGTTTCTGTTTATGGAACTTTTAGTGCTCATCTGATACACTTTTCCTCAGACTACAACTCACTAAAAGTTATATCTCTCTTCATTGGTAAAACTTGTAGAAATTTTGAATGAGGTTTTTGTTAAACACATTGTTATAAAGAAAAACCTCTCTCATATTTCCCATTGGATTCTCTTATTTTTCAAAATATCTCAAAAAATGTCATTCTGTTGATGCAAGTTCCAGAACTAAAGTTGTCATTATTTTTATGCAAGTTCTGGAACTAAATATGCAAGTTCCAAAACTAAATCTAATTTTTCTATGATTTTTAAGTTCTGGAATTAAATTTGTGAGTTTCGAAGTTAACTTAAAACAACTACAATTTTTGTATGTAACCTCAGATTGAGATTATTCTTTTTTTGAACTTGCATAATTTTTACAGAGGAATATGAATACGAAATCAGATTTGAGTTTAAATGTACTGTTCATGATCATTTCCAATTTTCCCAATACTAGCATTATCTTTCCTTTATGTCCTGCATACATAAGACTTACATCTTTTCCCAAATAATCAATAGGATTAGTCAACAAAATAGATAACAAAATATTTCTAAAGAATGAACAAGATATATATCCTATATTCTATCTTAAGCAAACTATAAGTTCCTAGATTACATTTAAATCCAATTTCAAAGGTAACTTGGAAGGAAAAAATAATGGTAATTTATGGTCATTTTATGGCCTCGTCAGTTTTCAGGGGTTCATGGTAGGTACACACTTTATCATCGGCACTATCTATAACTTCACACATACCCACAGTATGGTTTACCTCAAAAATTTCCACCTCTTCACCATCAATCACATAGACCAACTTTCCTTTCTCTTTCTCCATGCATGCGCACTCAAGTTGTATCTCCTCTAATTCTTCCTCATCAAAATGCACTTCTAAGCTAGGTTCACCCAATAATTCAAGTATTCTATCCTCTGCCATGGAACTATCTCTCATAGTTAGGTGCTTAACAACATGCAACACCTCATCCATCGATGGCTTAGTACTCCGATATTTGAAATCTTGAAGGAGGTCAGTTGTTAGCTCCTCCCAGTTTTCTATTTGATGACGTATCTCTAAGTGAATGTACCCAATGTGCACGCAGTCTTGTAAGGTGGAGTAAAACTTATGCACCCATAAAGAAGGTAGTAAGGCTTCTGCACATTCCATCCATGCCTTCTCACATGCTTGGATGTGAAACAAGGTGTGTTCCTTCCCATGATAATATTGTATGATAGTAGGTGCATTGCTCTGGAGAAACCTAACAGAGAACATGATTCTCAATTCACACCACTCTAGAAGGTTATCGTGATGGGTCACCCACCAACGTGCTACGGTCCTAAGAAAGGTATAGCTAAGAATCCTTCTCCTTTCGGTTTCACATCTCTAGAGGGTCTCCATATCTTGCAGGAAAACATTAGGGTTGACTCCCCCAGAATAAATTGGCAACTTCTTTCCTCCTAGGCACTTGACTAAACGTGCCTTTTTTACTCTCGTCATAGATCCTCTTAATTATCTTCTGACTAACTCATATGTCCCATGTGCCTAATTTTCACATGCCACACTATTTGTATCACTTATATATTGAGCTTATTCCCACTAAATAATGCCCTCTTTTGTTAGTTATGGAACTTCAGGGTCCCAAATAGTGCGCACATAAATTTTGTCTATGTCTTCTTCTCCTAAAGGCTCAATATAGGCGTTGACTTCCCATCTATCAAAGAAATGATAACACTTTCCTCTTTGTTATCAAAATTTATACTCCTTATTGAAACATAAGTCAACATTTTTCTTATAGCACCAGTGGTGCCAAAGTAACGCTTAAAAGTTATTTTCCTCAGAAAGTACTAAGACTTCAAAGTCTCCAGTGAACTTCACCCCTTGGATGGTGATAGCAACATTTTTTAAAACACAAAACTCCTATAAGCTTCTCTGAAATGAGACCCTAACTATAATTTTTCCCATTCTATCCCTTTTTATTGATCCTAGTACCCATACATATGCTCATGACATCCCTTACAACCCTTGGAACTAAGTGCTCTAAACACTAGCACTATGAACTCTAATCCCTTAGCATCTCTATAGCACTTTGTTACTCTCCTTCTCTTTCTCTACATTCTCTATGTATTCTCTATTTCTGTGTGTCTACTCTTGACCCAAGCATCTCTTTTTATAGGATCATCGATCACCACTATGCCTTCTCTCCTGAGTAGATAGTGTGCCAAGTGTCTATGTGGTCCTACATAGGTGAATGTTTATCCCTTTTCAACCTTCCACTCTCTATAATGTTGTCTCTAGGAATATTCCATGTGTGGAATATCTTGTTCTTGACCTCAAAGGTTCCAGGATGGCTCCTTATCCACTCATCACACCTATTTGGGTCCTCATGTTTTTCCTCAAGTGACTTTAGAATGCCAACTATGGCTAATTGCTTTAAACCTTTGTTCTGTCTCATGCGTGTACCCTGGTTTTAGTAAAACCATTCTTAAACCCCTTTTTCATGTGTGCTTTCCCCTGAGCACCCTTCTTCTCACTGGTCCTATGCACCCACACCTTTTGGTACTTAGCTAATATTTTAGGGTCCAAAAATTATACCTCATCCTAATTAAACCTTCCTTTATGCCTTAATAATTCTTCTAAAGGCATAGCGATCCTGACATACCCATTAATGAATTTCTTGAAGTAACCCATATGCTCCAAGAATCCACACACTGTGCTTTGATTGGTAGGCTCCTCCAAACCCAATATAACAACTTTGACAGGATCCACTAATAAGCCTTCCTTACAAATCATATGACCTAGAAATGTACCGAAAGGAGTAGTAAAAATGCACTTATTAATATATAAAGAGATACTTAATTTCCTTCATCTCTCAAACATCAACCGCAAGTTGTCACACTAGTCCTTGACCAATCCATACATTGTCCAATCATCCAAGTAAACTTGTAGAAATTTATGAATAAAATCTTAAAATACTTGTATAACAATGCACAAAAATACAACATTTGTATTCTTTAGTACAAAAGGCATAACCGTATACGAAAAACTTCCCTACTCAGTCATGAAAGTAGTCTTCTCCTGGTTTTCCTTAGCAATTATTACCTAATGATATCTGAAGAATCCATCTGTGAAAGAATAGATTTCTCACCCTACGACACCTTCTAAAATATCCCCAGTAAATGGGGTTGGAAAAGAATCTATCATGCACGCAACATTCAAATCTCTTTTGTCTACACATATCCTTATCCTATGATATTTCTTGATACTAATCACCATTGGGCTAACCCATTCAGAATCTTCAATAGCCAAAATAATCCCAGATTCCAACTTTTTTTTATTTCTTCTTTAACTTTCACACGCATATTAGGATTCATCCTATAAGCTCTCTTCCTAATTAGGTGCACTCCTTTCATCTTGATTCACATCTCTCCTAAAGAGGGATGAACTCCTTTTAATTCATGGTATCCTTGTAGGAAAAAATCATGGAATTCACCCATTAATTTAATTATCTTTGATACCTCTTGGTCTATCAAGTAATCACCAATGATTGCTTCTTTTGGTTTTTCTTACGTGTCGATTTTGACCTTCTTTGTCTTTTAAGGATTATGGTAAGTGCATGTCTTCTCATCTGCACTATCCAAGATGTCTCCCATACCCTCTATATGATCAAAATATAAGTTCTTAAGTTCCTTATAATCTATCAGGTACACAATCTTTCCTTTCTCTTTCTTTAGGCAAGTGCGCTCAAACTGTACTTCATTTGTTTCTTCTTATTCCTCAAAGCGTGCCTCTAATTTTGGCTCTCTTAGTAAATCTAGAATGAGGTTATTAGCTTTGGCACTATCTCTAAGAGTAAGGTGTTTGAATATTTACAAGGCATCATTCACCGGTGATTTGAGGATAGATACTCAAAGATCTAAATAATTCTCTTTGTCAAATTTTTCTAGTTTCCCTTTGAATGGATATACCATGTGCGTGCACAAACCTGCAAGGTGGAATAAAAATTATTCACCCAAATTAAAGGAGGTAAAGCTTCTAAACCTTCTCTTTGGGACTTCACACATGCCTAAATGTGGTACAAGGCCGATTCCTTCCCATTATAGTTGTGTATCTTTGAAGGTGCATTTCTCTGGAGAAATATAACAGAGAACATGATTCTTAATTTGTGTCACTGAATAAGATTATCCCAATGGATCACCCACCAGTGTGTTGTTATCCCACACAAGGTATAAACAAGAATATTCCTCTGCTCCATGGCATATGTTCATTGGAATTCCATAGCACACAAAAATACATCAGGGTTACCTTCTCCAATGTAACTTGGTAACTTTCTTCCTCATAGATGCCTAACCGATCACACTTTGACAAAAGGAGTCACAATGCCCTTCAATTATCTCCCAATCAACTCATAAGCTCCATGTACCCAATTATCACATGCAACGCTAGTCGTATCACTCATGGATTGAACATCATCCCACTGAATGAATCCTTCTCTTGATTTATCAACAACTTCTAAATACCCAATGGTGTGCACATAAATTTTTTTATTGTCTTCTTCCCCCAAAGGCTCAATATAAGACACAAACCTTCCATTGGTTAGTGGGATAGTAAAAAAATCATTTTTGTCAAAGATGATGTATCACTCATTGAAGCACAGATTAATAATATTCGCATAACACCAAGGGTGTCTTATTAATACTCGGAAGTTATATGCCTCGGCAAGTTCTAAGACTTAAAAGTCCTCAGTGAACTTGGACCCTTGAATTGTTATGGAAGCATCCTTCAAGACTCCCATGGGTGTAGCTTTATTTTTATTTTTCATGTATAACACATTCAAATATGGTTGTAATGATGGTTTCCCCATCTGATTCCATGCATTCAAAGTAATAACGTTAACCTCGCTACCTATGTTAATTAATATGTTACTAAGAATCCATCCATAAACTACTACATTCAACATGATCTCCTTATCATAATCAAGTCTATGAGGGGTAAAATTAACATGAAAAATTTTCCTCTTGCACTCGCATCCACTACACATACATTTTCTCTCAATCATTCTCATAATAGGGGAATGATATTCTCCTCGTGTAGAATATTACATACCTCTCTAACATCATCAACCTCATTCCGAGGGATCTCAGCAGTCTTTACCTATTCCAACTTCCACAACTACTCCTTCAAGAACTGGATCTCTCCTTACAAAATCTAAATCACCTCCATAGTCTCCTAGTAAACCTCCTTCTAATAAGTCACTTCATGGTACTTCCCATGCAATACCTCTTCCCTAGTAATGAGGGGTCTTTCCTTCAGAAATTCTCTAGCACATGTAGTTTCAGTGCATGTAGTTACTAATATAGGTTCCAACTTTGGATTAGATTTTATTGTTGGCATGAATAGGGGTTCAACATGATTCACAATAACTATGCCCATGCCTTTTTCCCACTTCTTGTGATTTTGAATCATGTGATCATACAGATCAAGGAACTCCTCATACTTATGTTTCTTTCCACACCACAAACATTACAAAAAATTTGAGCACTCATGCTTATAGTGATCCGTAGATCCACAATTGAAATAAGTTCCACGTGGAAAATCACTCCTTCCTCCACCGTGACCACCATGGCCTTTGAATCCTCTATGAAATATTTTTCCCCTACCTCCACCATCTTCATGACCTTCATGTTGGTGCCCCTCATTCCTATACCCACTCATAATGCTGATCTAGTGCACACCATTATTAATTACATCATGGATCCGATCTATCAACTGGATGTCCTTATTTTCATGAGTAGTAGATGTACAAATATTACAATATCAAGACACATTCGTATAGAAAATGCATTGTAATAAGGGGCATATACTTGGATCATGATCTCTGTGATATATTTCACAGTCTATTTTTATGGTGTACACTAACCTTCAAGGGAAAATATCCTTGGTGTGTCCTTATACTTCAAATTCCAAGCACCAAAGTCCATTGTGAGTCTCATGTGCTGAATTCACAGACAATTTTTCAAGTTACTTTTCCATGGAAGAAATTTGTGCCTAAAAAAAGGACTTACCCTAGTATCAACACTTCCAACAACCTCAGCACACAAAATAGCCTCCAAGGATTTGTGCAGATCCATGAAAGTATTATGTAAAAGAATTCACCTGAAGGGTGTTATCAAGCCACCCAAAAACCATTGAGCATGTTGAGATGGATGGATATCATAATACAACTTCGACAAGAGAGTATTAAAGCACACATAATACTCCTGCACACTATCTGCCATATCTTGTTGAATCTCCTTGAGCACGTTGATGCTCTTTTTCTCAAACTTAGGAATAAAAAATTCCACCAAGAAGGCATCACACAACATAGTATAATCCATCTTTGTCTAAGTGTTGGTTTTCAAATAGGACTTTTTAGAAGAACAACAGTCAAGGAACAAGAAGTCCCTCCTCTTTAATGGGAGAGGTTCCCTTATTCTGAAACAAACTTATTTACAAAAGTACAGAACATTATTTTATGGTCGAACTTGGATATTACGAAAGTGTTCTTTTACAAGGATTATCAGTTACACAAGGGCTGAAGAAAGGGAATTAGAAGACGGGCAGAATAGCAACATTCGGAATTATAGATGGCAGAATAATTCTTCGTGTATGCGAAGCTTCAAAGGATTTAAGACAAGATCATTTGCGTTGGTTGAATGAGATTAAATTTAAGGACACAAAGTTCCATAAATAACCTTCTTCAGATTTGTTAATCAAGGACACAAAGTTCCTTCTTGGTTGTACAAGATCACTGTATTTGCAAAACTGAACAGTATGCAATCAGAGAGACTAAACGAGTTAGGAACAAAATGATCTTCACAATATTAAAGGAGAACACAGAGACAACAAGAATCAGATAGACAAAGAATGGAAAGCCCTTTTGTATTGATTTCTTTAAGATCTATTTACACTTTCAGCAAATATCCCAGTTCTTCCTCCTTAAAATGGCGTGGAAAGGCCATTATATAGATTACAAATCCGTTACTCCTCGTAACCGTTTCTTTTAACTAAAGAATAGTTAAGGACCGCCAATTGCAATGCCTTAACTAATTACAAGGAATACGAAAAGAAAGGGAAGAAGAGAAAAGAAAGGAGAAGGAGACAGGTGTCCAGTTCTGAGAAGGACCCACTGTCTTCAGAAACCGCCGCTTGAGTTTTCCTCCACGTCTCAGCCACGTCTTTGCCACGAGGGACACACCAGACGTTTCATCTTGAAGATGTCAATGGATATCCTTGAAAACTGATGTAACCGACGTCTTGAAAGTTTCGTCCTTCGTAACTGCTTCTTGAAATTTGATCTTCGGATTGATAGCATCAGAGCCGCAACTTAAATTCATTTTTTGAAAAACAGCATATTCGGGTCGAGCGGGAAAAACTAAGTGTGAATGACACTTGGTACGCTTGGGACAGGTGAGACGCGAATGCGCGAAACACGCGGCTCGGCCGGTTCGGGCGAAACAGGGAGAAGACGCACAAATGTATTTGGGACAAATGGGACGAAAATGTGCGAGGTACGCGATTCGGGTGTTTCGGCCGAAATTGGAACAGCGGGCCCGTTTGGACTTGGGACATTCGGGACAAAAAGTTCCGAAGTACGCGACTCGACCGGCTCGGCCGAAATAGGGAAAGCTCGCACTTTTTTAAATGGGGCAGTTGGGACAAAATTGCGCGAAGGACGCGGTCCGGGCGAACCGGCCGAAAATGGAACAGAGAGCAATTTGGAACTCGGGACAGTTGGGACAAAATCGGGCGAATCGGCCGAAAATGGAACAACAGGTCCGTTCTAACTTGGGACATTCGGGACGAAAAGTTCCGGAGTACGCGGTTCGGCCGGTTCGGGCGAAAATGGAACGACTCGCACTTTTTACTTGGGACATTCGGGACAGGAAAGTGCGAAGTACGCGGGAAGGATGATTCGGCCGAAATGGAACAGTTTGCATTTTTGGCTTTGGGGCACTTGGGACAAAAACTTCCGACAGGCCCGAAAATGGGACAAATTCGGAGGTTTCGGCCGATCGGAGAACAGAAGACACTTTCGTACTTGGGACAGATGGGACAAAAAGTTCCGACAGGCCCGAAAATCACACAAAACGACCCAGAACACAGATTTTTTCGATTTCACGACTTAGGCACCTCAGAGAAAAACACTTAAGACTCAAAATTTTGAAATTTTACTCTTATCAGAGCGGGGAATTTTGAGTGGACAACAGCTGGCTCCTTCTGGGGATGACTTGGTATAAATTCATGGAATGAGACAAGGCAAGAACTTAGATAACTCGGTGAAGCAGACCAGTGCCTTATCCATTGGGCAAAGGAGTCAAAAACAAACCAATACAGAGGGCAACACACACAACCGAAGGGAAACACACCAAAAGCAGGAAAAGCAAAAACACTGTACAGAATATACAAAGGGACTCCCTAGTCACCTAGGACTTGAACGACTTCAAATACTGCCCACTATAAGGAAGTGGGAGGGGAGAACCATCCATGTAATCAAGATAGAAAGAGTCCTTACCAGCAAAGTGTCTTATCTTGAAAGGTCCAAGCCACAGAGAATCAAATTTTCCATGGCTGCCACGAGGTTCATGTCTTTTGTCCCATAACAGCACGGTATCACCAACTTGGAACTCTCTGGACCTAGCTTTCTTATCGAACAGAACCTTCACCTTCTGCTGGTGAGCAGATATTCTGTCAGCAACCTCCAATCTATCCTCGTTCAGTTTGTGCAGGTACATGATTCTTTTGTCCAGAGCATCACTGAAACTAGTGTCTTCAATGGCCTTCATCAGGTGCAAGGCTGGCAGTTCCACTGTCACTGGCAATTGGGCCTCTACTCCATACACTACTTGAAAGGGGGACATTCCAATGGCTCTTTTAGGTGTGATCCTGTCTGCCCAAAGAGCATCATAAAGCTTCTTATGCCAGTTTCGCTGAGACTCATTGACCAACTTCCTTATGATAGTCACCAGATTTTTGTTGGTGGATTCTGCTTGTCCATTTCCCTGGGGATAATAATCTGAAGAATGAGCCAGAGAGATGCCATACCCGTAGCAGAAATCCATGATCTCAGTTGAGGAGAAGTTCGAAGCATTATCTGTTACAATCTTGTTAGGTACACCATACCTTACCAAGATGTTCTCCTTGATGAAGTTGCATACTACTTCAGAAGTAGTGCTCTTGACTGGGATAGCTTCCACCCATTTGGTGAAGTAGTCAGTGGCAGTTAGCACATGAGTGTGCCCAGCACTAGAAACAGGGTTGAGTGTACCAATGAAGTCTAGACCCCACTGTTGAAATGGTTCCTCGATCACAACTGGCTTGAGAGGCAAAGCGGCCAGTTTGGGTCTTCCCACAAAAGTCTGACAGGCCTCGCATTTATCCACCCACTTGGATGCATCTCTGAACAAGGAAGGCCAGTAATACCCTCCCCGGAGTATCTTGTGAGCTGTGACTGTTGACGAATAGTGCCCTCCACACGCCTGATCATGGAAAGCTGAGAGCAACTTTCTCTGTTGTTCCTTATCAACACATTTCAGAAATCTCCCATCTAAGCCACGCTTGAACAAAGCATTTTCCCACAGTACATATTGCGCTGATCTCAATTTAACAGTCCTCTTTTCCTTGGCAGTTAAATGAGAGGGGCATTCCCCATAGGTGAGAAAATGGGCGATGTCGGCATACCATTCGTCGACTGAACTAAGGAATAGAACAGTAGGAATGTCAGTTTTCTCCTTCAGCAACTCATGTTTGGCTCCTTCAGCAATGAGCTCACAAAGACCCTTGCCACGAACCAGCTTGGTCGGTTTGATATCAATGTCATACTCCTGGACCTTAGCCACCCAGTTGCCCCTCTTGGATCCAAATTCTTGTTGTGTAAGGATTGACTTAACAGTCGTATCTGGAACCAGCACCATGGAGTGAGAATTGAGGATATAAAAGCGAAACTGCTTAACAGCCTTGACTACTGCAAAAGCATGCTTCTCCATCATGGTGTACTTTAGCTCATGATCCTTCAGGATATAGCTCATGAAGGCAATTGGTAGCTCATGTCCATCAGAATCTTCTTGGGTTAAGACAGCAGCCAGGGTATTGTCTGTAGCGTAGCAATAGATGATGAAATCTTTGCTGAAGTCAGGGCAGGCCAAAACTGGAGTTTTAGCAATGGCTTTCTTGATACCCTCAAAGGATTCCTTTCCTTCAGAAGACCATCCAAATGTTTGCTTCCCTTTCATCATCTGAGAAATATTCAACGTTAATTCAGCAAAATCAGGGATAAATCTTCTTAAGAAATTGATCTTACCGAAGAAGGAATGCACGCCTTTTTTACTAGTAGGGAGAGGAATTTGCTGGATGGCCTGAACTCGTTCAGGATCAATCTTGATGCCGTCCTTTGAGACAATGTGCCCTAATAGCTTTCCTTCTGTAACACAGAAGACAGATTTTTTAGGATTTAAAGAAATCCCATGCTCTCGGCATCTCTGCAGAACTGTTTCCAGGTGGTCTAAGTGATCTGCTCTTGTCTTTGAAAACACTGTCAGGTCATCAAGGTATATGACTATACATTTCCCTTTCAAGCTTCCAAAAGCCAAATCCATAGCTCTCTGGAAAGTGGCACCAGCATTAATCAGCCCAAAAGGCATTCTCTTGTAGGCAAAGGTACCCCAAGGAGTGGTGAAGGCTGTCTTGTGTTGATCTGCAGTGTCAACCTCTACCTGATTGTATCCCGAGAATCCATCAAGCATAGATAACATCTCGGATCCTGTTACTGCTTGCAAAATCTGATCCATCATAGGCAGAGGGTAGTTATCTTTCAGAGAGGCCTGATTCAGGTTTCTGAAATCAACACAGATGCGGATCTCTCCATTCTTTTTTCTAACAGGCACAATGTTTGCAATCCATGTTGAATGGTGAATGGGAAAAATAATCTTAGCCTTCAACAACTTCTGGATCTCCTGAAAGATGGTGTCAGCTATTTTTGGATTGTACTGCCTTTGCTTCTGCTTGAAAGGCTTGATTCCTGGTTTGAGAGGAATAGAGTGCTGCATTTCCTTTGGCTTGAAGGCTTTTAGATCTTCATAAGAATATGCAAGAACATCCTTATACTTCCTTAGAAGATCAATTGCTCTTCTCCTCTCTTCTGTTGTGCAACATTTCCCAATATTTACCAGCCTCGGGTCATCAGAACTCCCAATATCAATCTTATCATACTCAGCTGATTGCTGAGGTCCGGTAGAAGCTTTAGATCTCACGTATCTGTCGTGTTTATCAAACAACTCCTCCAAACTCACCAAACCTTTGGGAATCTTGTTTCCTTTGAGCTTGATGCACCCTTCCTGATCAGTTTCTTCTCCTTGGGTGACAGCTTGGTCAGAGGACACACTCTCACGAGGCAGGTTGTCACTTCCCTCAAAATACAGTTGCTCGAAATTCCCCTTGAGTTCCAGGAAGGAAAGCAGATGCTGGTCATCGTTGAAAACTTGCCAGTTATTGGTATTGTCAGGGACACTAGGCCGATGGACCATTTCAATAGTGAACTTATCCTGAGAGAATTCAGGATGGGGAATCAGTAGTGACCCCGAGACAGCCAGTGAATCAGCCCTGCTGTTCTTTTCTCTAGGTATTGCTTCAATAGAGAAAGCATCAAGGAATTCAATTGAATCCCAAACCTGATTCCGATAATGCTTCAGCCTTCCATTCTTTACCTGAAAAAGGCTTCTGACTTGCTTCACAATCAGCTCTGCATCACCACGAGCCAGAAGATTTTTTACACCTTGTTCTTTGGCTACTTGCAGTCCAAGAAGGAGAGCCTCATACTCTGCCGTGTTGTTGGTGTTCTCGAACTGCAACTTAAATGAAAAAGGGTGCAGGCAGCCTTCAGGTGATACTAGCAAGACGCCAGCTCCAGAACCAGCCGAGGAACAACTTCCATCAAATTCTAAAGTCCAGACGCCGTTAGGATCTTTTGGTGATACTTTGGAGGGTTGGATTTCATCAGGGGATAAAATCATGTAATTACCATGGCCCCTGTCCTCATAGAGTATTTGTGCCTTAGGATCATCAGTCTTCTGCACAATATACTCGGACTGCTTCTCAGGTAGTAACTTCTTCATTTGTCCATGGACAGGTATGAGTGCGTGTGACCAATCCATTTGAATCTCTCCACCCACATCTTTACAGAAGTTCCTACTTAGCAACATTCCATAGGAAGGAGGAATGTCTGCTACTAGGATGGTAGCCAAGACCTTCTTCTCAGGTAAAGCAGCAAAAGCCACTTGTGCATCTTTAATCCTTCCAACTAAAGGTACTTCCTTACTTTCCATGGAGTAGCAAGATCCATAAGTGCGAGTAAGGGTCAAGCCTAAAGCATGAGCTACCTTAGCAGGCATCACATTATCTGAGGCTCCGGAATCTATGACACAGTTACTGAGCCTATGGCCAGCTATAAGGAGTGTTACATAAAAAGGCTTGATTTTGTCTCCAGGTGAGGTGACAGCAGCTACCAGGCTAGGTTGTGGTGCAGAAGGAGGTGTGGGCAAAAGGCCTTTAGAGGTGGTCTTGGAATGGGAATTTACAAATTGGATCATCTTGGCAAAAGCTTTAGGGTGGGTTTGGTAGTATTCAGCTTCTGAAATTTGAACTTTAGTCCTTTTAAGATGATCAACAATATCAAAGGATCCAGAGGTGGATGGGCCATCATCATTTGAAATTCTAGGCTTATCAACTTTGGGAGAAAAAGAAGAAGAAGAAGCAACTTTGGGAGCAGGATTGACAGTACTTACCTTTGGTGCAGATGAGGTAGGGATAGGAGATCCTCTTCTGGCAATTACAGGGATAGTTGCCGGCTGCTCCTTAGATTTCTTTAGGGGCTGTGTCACCTTCTCCTTCTGCCTTGTCTGTTCTCGAGTCATGACAGCAAATGATTCACTGTTCATGTCTGCTACCACTTCATCATAGTCATCTCCATCATCAATGCCTTCAGTGGTAAAGAAATTGACTCGAGATCCTTCGAGTTCTTCTGCCTCATCATCGAATTCCTCCAGGAACTCCTCACAAGCTTCATTATCATCTTCTGGCTCTTCAACCTCACAAGTTGCATTCACCGGAACTTTGACAGGAGGTCCTTCAAGTGCCAGTCTTGTGTGGGGAGCTGGCAAACGGTTTCTGGGTTGAAAATTTCTTCTCGGAACGTCTGCATATGGTGCATGCTGGGCTAATTGTTTCTTTATAGCCACTAGATCATTTGCAAGTTTCTGGACTAATGGATCAGTATTGGGTCCAGAGGTGGAAGAGGAAGAAGCAGTAGATTTAGATTTAGGAGGATCTCTTCTCAACTTCCCTGACATGATCAGGTCATCCTCGACACTAACAGCCAGTTCTTGATCTAGAATTAACGTTCCGAGATTAGCCCTTCTTAGAGCATAACTGACTTTAGGCGTTTGGGCATTCAAAAAGAAACATTTCTGAATTTGATCAACCGGTCGAGTATTTACAGGAATTTTGTTGATCAATCTGTTGAACCGAGCCACAAATTCTCTCATAGGTTCTGATGGATCTTTCTTTATCTGAGAAATCTGGGCAAGCAGGGCATGCACATCTTCTGCCGGCTTGAAACGGCTTTCAAATTGAGTTCTCATTGTATTCCAGTCGGTGATGGCACCAGCCGGAAGGTGATAGAACCAGTCAGCAGCATTATCCTGTAACGTCTCAACGAACAGTCTTACTGAGACGTCTTCATGTTCAACCCCCAAGACTCCACAGGCAACTATGAATGCTGCAATATGTTCATCAGGGTGAATTTTGCCATCTCCTTTAAATTTTGGGAAGTTCTTTCGGTTACCTCTAGGTAACTCATGCAAAGGCTGCGCAAGAGCCAGGGGCCCGACACGTTGACCCCATGGTAATTGTGCCATTCTTGGAAATACGGCTTGGAGGGGAACTGTAACACCGGCAAGGATCAAAGCTCGTAGATTAGGACTAGCAGGCTCTGAAGGAATACCACCCGCAGGACTTCTATCTTGGACAGGTGGAGTGCTCGTCGAACGAGTTCTTCTATTGGAAGGGAAAGGAAAACCCTGTTGCTCCAAAAGCTGAAACTGAGAATCTTCGATACCAAGGGCCCCTCTCCCTCTAGTGAAACGTGGAGTCGCCAGATCAAAGGATGATCGAAAAATTGCAGTACTGGAATGCGATTTTCCCCAGCGGAGCTGGAATGCAAATTTCCTCCCCAGCGGAGTCACCAAAAACTGTTGGTTTTCAAATAGGACTTTTTAGAAGAACAACAGTCAGGGGACAAGAAGTCCCTCCTCTTTAATGGGAGAGGTTCCCTTATTCTGAAACAAACTTATTTACAAAAGTACAGAACATTATTTTATGGTCGAACTTGGATATTACGAAAGTGTTCTTTTACAAGGATTATCAGTTACACAAGGGCTGAAGAAAGGGAATTAGAAGACGGGCAGAATAGCAACATTCGGAATTATAGATGGCAGAATAATTCTTCGTGTATGCGAAGCTTCAAAGGATTTAAGACAAGATCATTTGCGTTGGTTGAATGAGATTAAATTTAAGGACACAAAGTTCCATAAATAACCTTCTTCAGATTTGTTAATCAAGGACACAAAGTTCCTTCTTGGTTGTACAAGATCACTGTATTTGCAAAACTGAACAGTATGCAATCAGAGAGACTAAACGAGTTAGGAACAAAATGATCTTCACAATATTAAAGGAGAACACAGAGACAACAAGAATCAGATAGACAAAGAACGGAAAGCCCTTTTGTATTGATTTCTTTAAGATCTATTTACACTTTCAGCAAATATCCAAGTTCTTCCTCCTCCGTAAAATGGCGTGGAAAGGCCATTATATAGATTACAAATCCGTTACTCCTCGTAACCGTTTCTTTTAACTAAAGAATAGTTAAGGACCGCCAATTGCAATGCCTTAACTAATTACAAGGAATACGAAAAGAAAGGGAAGAAGAGAAAAGAAAGGAGAAGGAGACAGGTGTCCAGTTCTGAGAAGGACCCACTGTCTTCAGAAACCGCCGCTTGAGTTTTCCTCCACGTCTCAGCCACGTCTTTGCCACGAGGGACACACCAGACGTTTCATCTTGAAGATGTCAATGGATATCCTTGAAAACTGATGTAACCGACGTCTTGAAAGTTTCGTCCTTCGTAACTGCTTCTTGAAATTTGATCTTCGGATTGATAGCATCAGAGCCGCAACTTAAATTCATTTTTTGAAAAACAGCATATTCGGGTCGAGCGGGAAAAACTAAGTGTGAATGACACTTGGTACGCTTGGGACAGGTGAGACGCGAATGCGCGAAACACGCGGCTCGGCCGGTTCGGGCGAAACAGGGAGAAGACGCACAAATGTATTTGGGACAAATGGGACGAAAATGTGCGAGGTACGCGATTCGGGTGTTTCGGCCGAAATTGGAACAGCGGGCCCGTTTGGACTTGGGACATTCGGGACAAAAAGTTCCGAAGTACGCGACTCGACCGGCTCGGCCGAAATAGGGAAAGCTCGCACTTTTTTAAATGGGGCAGTTGGGACAAAATTGCGCGAAGGACGCGGTCCGGGCGAACCGGCCGAAAATGGAACAGAGAGCAATTTGGAACTCGGGACAGTTGGGACAAAATCGGGCGAATCGGCCGAAAATGGAACAACAGGTCCGTTCTAACTTGGGACATTCGGGACGAAAAGTTCCGGAGTACGCGGTTCGGCCGGTTCGGGTGAAAATGGAACGACTCGCACTTTTTACTTGGGACATTCGGGACAGGAAAGTGCGAAGTACGCGGGAAGGATGATTCGGCCGAAATGGAACAGTTTGCATTTTTGGCTTTGGGGCACTTGGGACAAAAACTTCCGACAGGCCCGAAAATGGGACAAATTCGGAGGTTTCGGCCGATCGGAGAACAGAAGACACTTTCGTACTTGGGACAGATGGGACAAAAAGTTCCGACAGGCCCGAAAATCACACAAAACGACCCAGAACACAGATTTTTTCGATTTCACGACTTAGGCACCTCAGAGAAAAACACTTAAGACTCAAAATTTTGAAATTTTACTCTTATCAGAGCGGGGAATTTAAAATCCCTCTAGTGTTTCCTCTACCACTAGATCCACTAGCTCCACTCACTCGCGACCCTCCAGATCCTCCAAATCCTCCTCCTGTAGCTAGTAGAGGGCCTAAAGAAGTTATACTCTACATTCCCACAATTTTATTAAACTAATATCCAACATTCTTTGAAGTTGAACTACCTCTAAATGTGATTCCTACACTCTGTGCACCTACACTTTGTCTAAATGAAGTGTTTGATAGAATTCCTCCAAACACAGGAAATGTCTACATGGTCATAGATGGATTCAATGAAAAATTATATTTACTTGATGATACTCGCTCACCAACAGCAGCATGATTAAAACAACTTATCTCAGAAGTTGGAAAACTAAACACAAGGGATGGGTCACCAAGTGGGTTTAGATGCGAGCCTACGGTCCTTACCTTTTCTTCATCTGACAATATCTCATCAGAATTTGAGGGGTTTTGTCTCTTTCACTTTCCAATATGGGGTAGCATAGACTTCTCAAGTTTCATTTCCTCCGTGTGAACCTAAAATCCTTCCCGTAACATTTTCCTCCATATATCCATCACTCTCGCAATGCCACATTATCTTTCCAATTCCCTCTCTTGTGCTTCATTATACTTGAGCCATATCTCCTCTCTTTCCACTTCTTCTTTAGGATCCACCATCTCTCTCCACACTAGCTTCCATGCCCCGTTCCTAGTGGGAGTTTAGTTGTCCATAAGAAACGCTTCTAAACTCAAAGTGATGATCAAGATCTTAATGGCTAATGGAATAGCACGCAAGAAAGATCCTATCGGTTATTGTAAGAACTCAAACTCATCAACCTTTGGGAAATATTAAGTATACACCACGTAATCCAACATATATCTAGTCAACAAACAACTCCACCAATGATCAACAATATGATTCCAAGTCATATCAGCATCATAAAGCTGCTGATAATATTTTTTGGTCTAAAAATGAGGTCAATAATACCAAATATTCCTCGATGCATATGCCAACAACCATTCATACAGCTCTACTAGAAAACAACAAAAGAATTTCTCAGAGTTCATGGTACAAATGCTCCTCTACCCATTTAAGTCCATTAAACTTAGGTCTGGTATTAAACCTCTGTGCAAACTCATCCTCCGTGTTCTTAAGACAAGATTATATGTTGTTCAAGGTCAATCATTCTTCCATCACACACCATTCTTACAAAAAATTCAAAAGAGGTCCTGAAAATGGAACCAAGATGTAGTCACTTTTCCTAACCCTTTAACTCCCAAGCGCACTGACATATCATCCATCCTGAACTTGGAACTCACCTAAGGCATGCATAGGTGTCGAGCCCCTCCTTTATATGAGCATTGCAATAATTTTCACCATTAATGCAGGAATAATGCATAGACAGAAACACATACATTATATATAATAGAGATAAAGAAACTAAATCCAAAACAAATGCACCATAACATGAATGAAAACATTATATCAACATAAATGAATTAGATCTGAACCATGAACAATATAAAGAACACAAGGGTTTGAGCCCCTAACTTGGATATTCAGAACAACACCATCATATTCATTAACAAATTTTTATAGTAGCCAAATACATTAAGGAATCCATACTAATTATCAGAATTCCAATATTATCTTCTAATGGCTCCACTATAGAAGTTACAACAGTGATCACACATATCTCTCCTAGATCTCTCTACCTTTTTGCACATAAATCATTATATCTTGTATTCTCTCCTCCTCTGCTTCTGTGGAAATCAATACATAATAAGGGACTCATAGGAATCTTACCTTATCGTTTACTCATCACTCAGACTAAACCGCTTGCCAAATGCCATTATGTCTTTCCATACTCAAGTATCCTTAGCATGCAAGTGTCAGCTAATTCATAACTAACTCTACTTTACATCTCTTAATCCCATCATGACAACCATATCATGGAATATTCTTTCCTTGAGATGAAAGTCTCCATGTCTAAACCTTATCAATAACTAATTCTGGTCCCATATCGATGTGTTCCTTTATCGTGACATTAACCATGATAAAAAATGTGGTTAATTCCTGAGTTTGTTTTGTCTGGGCGTGAACCTTCACATTTTCCCCAAATTTACTTCCATGTAAGCCTTTACGCCTCACTAACATGTGAGAAAAACTTCCCTGCCTTAGGTTCCTAGACTCCTTAAGGGCATGTTAGTGCTTGTTTTGATCTCACCCTTTTATTTAGTGTCTTCCATTGAAAAACTCACTCTAATTAGTTTGCTCAAGTGAAATAATGTATGCTCAAAGATAGGACTGTTTTGAATGCAAATGTGAGTCTTGTATTTAGGGTGTGAATCCTATTTTTTGGTTGAGAAACATAATAGTTATGTTGCCCCTAAAAATCCTCTATGAAAATTGGCCCCTTTGTTCCTTCTGGTATTCTTTTATGCTTTACAGGGCATAAATTTCCCTAAGTGTGGAATTCAACACGGAAGGTATCCACATGTCCCTTTGGTGCATCTTTGGAAAATTTAAAATAATTGGAGACTCCCAAGAAGCAAGGATTGACCATGTGGCAAAAGGCGTAGCAAAGAATCCCAGGTAGACTAAAAATTCAAAGTAAAGAAAGAGCGCTTATAGGTTTCCACGTGTTTCCTAGGCACAAATTCAAAAGATTAAAGAGAGAGGGAAGCCCAAAATATGCGCTAAGTCTTAATGTGTTGTACAAAGTGGCCAACAAGGGTAAGAGAACAAAACAAATAGGCAGAGGACTCAGTGTTTGGTAAAATTACATGTAGTTTTGGGTCCCGAGGCATGTAGACTGAAGGCGTGGCTAAAAAATAGAGTTGATACTCCTAAATGAAGATAGAAAAGAAATGGGTTAAAAAAATCATCGGCACCATTGATGAGACTAGATGAACTGCATAATTACAATCAAAGCCTAGGGAATACAAAAAAAGGATGGGCCAGTGTAGGGTGCTCTGAACATACAAATCTCAAATTTTTAACACCAAATAGGCTTATATAATGGAAAATAAAGAAGAAGTTTCAGACATAAATCAAAATTGGGGTTCTATAGGGGCCCCAGTCCATGATGAAGAAATTTGTATACATTTTTGGGAGTAAGGACACAAGAAGAGAAACAACACTCAATTATCCTCTACTCCCACTTTGAAATCTCCTCCAAGTGGAGGAATATTATTCAATAGTCTATTCTTCCTTTACATGAATTCATTTGAACCCTGAGCTATCTGAATAAATACAACTAACTGTGTAAGATTCTAGGACATCCCCATATCCATCAATGACTCAAGGGTCATTCTGGGACCATCCATGATATTCCCCAACTCGATCTTCTTCTGATAAGAAGATACCTAGTCTAGAAGATCCAAACCACCAATGGAAAATGTTTTCTTCCCTTTTTCCTTATAAGGAGTAGAATTATCAGGAGTATACTAAGGGGGAACATCTAGAGTAGTTAAAAGAGTGATTATTACATCATGGGTACCTAGTAGAATAAGGGATTTAGAACTATACTCACCCTGGCGACTCCTCGTGAAAGGAGGATGCTCTCTTAGAAGAATAACATGCCGAGATCCTGATTATGTTCACTCCATCAAAGAATCCCATCACACTGAATGAATGGAAGGGTGAAAAGTGGACTTTCCCTTTCCTTCCTTGGTGGTAGATAATTCTTCTTTGTAATGATGTGGAGATGAAGGCTATTCTTCCTCCTCATCCAAGATGATAATTGAGGGTTGGGATCTTGATTCCCCCTTTTATTTTTTGAAGACAATGTTGGTGTGGTGGATGGTTGTGATGGCACTCTATCCTTCTTGACCTTTTTCAAGATAAATGATTCTTTACTCTCCACTTCATCCATTTTATGATAAATGACAGGAACATTATCAATGGAATACTTTTCATATAGCACGTAGGACTCCTTATAAATCTCCATCAGTATGAATTTTTCATCACACAGGAAGGGACACTTATACTTAGTCACCCCTATCATGGTAGGCCTCCTTTTGATCCATAATTTCTTCAAATCTTCTTGAGCTTTCTTATGTTCCCACTAGAAAATATGGTAGTACATGGATTGGAAGGCTGAGAAAACAAGATTGATATTGATCAATCTCAGGAGGAGTGAGAGCCAAACTTTCTGATATGTTAGGGGCCCTTCAGTATCCCTTGGGTCTGCAATATCAAAAAAATTCTTGACAAAGGATTCATCTGGATCATGTAGGTCAAATATTTGGTTTAAATCTTTTGAATAAATCTCTTTCAAACTATTCACTACAACCACACTCACCATTGTGCTAATAAAATATCTGTAAAAATTCTTCACTTTCAAGGTTGGAAAAGGAATGCATATTAGTGAGAAATTAGAATTGAATTTATAAGTAGGATGGCACAGACACGTTGAGTCAAGTAAAATCACTACCAGTAGATGAAATAATATTTTTACTCAACTCACACTAAGGGAATATATTTGAGAAAGATTGTAATTATGCAACAGAAGGCATTTGATTGATGTGATATAATCCACACAAGGAAACTTAGTTCTAAAATTAATGAACATAGGTATTTATTACTTGAGGTATATTTTCAAAAGTTAAAAAGGATTTCATGTCACATCAAGCCATATGGAACCACCTAGGAATTATTAAAAAAAGATTTCTTGCACACAAAAAGGAAATAAATGATAAAGACAACTATCAAAAGGAAGTGACATAGTACCCCAATCATATTTGATGTAAGTAAAAAATGTGAAAGGCTCAAATATTTTCCACCTAGAAAAATAGAGAAGAATATTCTCTTTGAGATTCATGTTTTTTGGGGGAAAAATTAGAATGAGTGAGTGAGTGAAATTGTATAAATGCGATGAGAATACTCTCACATAAGGGGGTTAAATTTTTTGAAATTGTTTAGAGAAAGACATAAACTGAGAGAAACCATTTTTTTCCAAAAAATCATCTTAGAAACATGTTAATTTACTTAGCCTTCAAATCAAATCATGTCAAGATGGTTACGAGTGTACAACCATTGATAATAATTGGGACTATAAATGAAAATTTCCCTTACTAATAAATTTGATGAGACTTGAGTTAATTTTGTTAATCAGGAGCATTGTTGTGTCTAATTTTTTAATTGAGAGATTTCAAGTAGCTATTCATGTTCCTGTTACAATATTATGTTAGGAATTCCTCTGAATCACACAAGATCTTATCCTTATGGTAGTATTGTGGTAATTGAAATTGTGTTGTGAGAAGAGCTTTCATTTCATTGTGCAATAAATAGTTTTAAATTCACTTTACTTCCATTTTTTTGATACATGTTGTTTGTTAGTCTATGAGTGTATCTTAGGCATGACATATTTGGGATTCTTGATGTTTAATTGAGTCTTTGACATGATATTTTATGTTTAAATTCTCAAATAATGTGTGAAACCATGTATCTTTGGGCTTCCATGGGTGCACATCTTCTAGTTGAAGGTTCATTGTTGGTTATTTGAAGTGTTTTCATCATCTTATTTGGTAGATCTTCCAACATTTGTTAGTTCCCAGAAATTTTGTATAATCAACTTTATCCTACTTAGTTCCCCAAAAATTACATCAAAAACTAATAAATTTTACAAGAACCACCCTTTTTTACACTGCTTATCCATAAATACTAAGAATATTTGTTGAATTTATCCATACTTTACTCAAAATGTGCAGGAGTAAGCTGGTTTAATTGTTTTCTTTAGTAATCATAACCTTGTCTAGGAGGCATATGATTTTTCTAGGGTTACAACTCATGAGAGTTAGATTATGTTACATTGACCATGTCTTCTCAAGGTTATTTCTCAAATTCCCTAAAAAGGAGAGTCAAATATTGTTGATCCATTCATTTCCCTTGCAAATATAGGTTACAAAATGGGTCCTCTCACCCTGGTTAAAGGAAGGACCTAAAGTAGTAGGGTAGGTCAAACCCTTAGCACGATGTTATCCAACTTCTCCAAGCTCAAGTAAAAAAGAGTCAGTTAGACCCTTCCCTGGCTACAAAATGACTAAAATTCTGATCTATCTATCTCTAAGCATCCTACTCAGCCTGTTGATGTTGCTTGGCTTTCAAAGGAAGAACTGATTTGGGTACCAACACTGCTCTGGCATCATTTCTAGGGAATTCTATGTAAATATAGATAAATATTAACCTCAGGTAATATGTAAAGTATATCTGAATACAAATCTAGGATCTATATTCAATCCTTTATCTATATTTGTAAAAATGAGCTAAATCATAATTCAATTGCTTGATATTTTCCTAGTTTGGGGAGACTTTCCATTAAATATCACTCGACTAGGAGTAAATGTTGATAAATGATGATGAAATTTGTCTAAGATTTGTTGAAATAAGTGTTCAAATTCAATTAGCTAGTTATTTCAAGTGGTTTATACATCTAAGATATAAGATCTTAGTGGTGACTCAATTCATCTCAGAGAAACTTGGTAAATACTAGTACCTTAAGTCTCTATTTCCGAGAATTTGTTGAAAATTTTGTAGAACTAGAAGGAGGAAGGTATTTCTTCAAGTTGAATCCAACTAGAAAATTGTTTCTAGAATTGGGGAAAACAAATCATGTAAGAATAAAAATATGGAAACCATTACACGGTTAGGAGACAAAAAGAAAAGCAATCCCTACTCCTTATTTGAATCAGCCATTAGTTGAAGATTACTATAGCGCATCTAATCATTCTGGATTGCATACCCTGAGAGGTAATCTATATAATCTTGTTTGTGAGGGCACTTCCTCTGTAGATCATCAAGGTATTTTTCAATCCCCCTTTCTGTTGTTTCAATAAATTAGGTTTCACTATGAGAGGGATTCATTAAGGGATTTATCCTTTGGAGATCCTATTCCATTATCCCAAAATCCAGCAGCTACTACCAACATTGGAAACCCCATTATTGTCAATATCCCCATCAATAACATGGCTCAACCTCCACCTAGACCCCCTTTGTTGTAAATATATATAGACCCATAAAGTTTTAGGGGATGGTGGGATATCCAAATGTAGTACCAAACAATCTAAGAAATAGGTTACCAAAGTTTCAAGGAAACAATGCTATTAGCAGTGAACAACATTTGAAGATTTTTTGTTAACATCATGGAATATTTTGAGATCAAACGTGACGATGTCTATGTGAATATGTTTATCCATACTTTAGAAGAAGATTCCTGGGATTGGTATAATTCTTTGTTGGATAATTCTATTAATTCTTGGCTTGCATTAAAAAATTCTTTTAAGGCACAATATGGTGATAAAACTGATCCAAGGTTTCTTCTATCTAAATTCGAGAATATTAAGAAAAACCCTAATGATCCTGTTCAAGACTTTAACACCAGATTCAACAAAACTTTAAATGGACTTGTTGTAATATTGAGACCAATTGATGATTCTTTCTTGATTAAATATTGTGATGCTTTTGATAATAAGGAAACATATTATCTAAGGGAACCTACAAATCTAACGAAAGCCTTCACTATGGCGGTGAAAATTGATAATAATATCAATACTAAAGGAAATCCTCCTAAGAGGGAGGGTGTTAAATTTATTAATCTTGAGAATCCTTAAACAAGCAAGATAGTGGATCTAGAAGAAGTTGTTAAAACCTTGGCGGAGGTAGTAAAATAAATTTCATACAAACTTCCCAGGGTGGAGAAGGGAATAGGATAGAGCTCTCAGGGTCATAATCAACCTCAAGGGATGAATATATTTGGTGGTCATCCAAGAGGTGAGATTAGAAATGAAGATAGAGGAAAGGGAAATATGGGGTCAGGAAGTAAACAACAACCTTTGAGAGAAAATAAATTTTCCCCGATCCATTGACTGCAAGGGTGTTTATGGTTGAAGAGGCGCATGTTATTGAATGATGTGATAGGTGTTTCTTTTCCCATCCTCCATGTGATCCAAGTGATGGGGGTGAAGATCCTAAAGATGACCCCACTTTTGGAGATGTTTTTATTGTGGAGTGTCCTGATGATTCATGATGTGGGGTTTCTTCCACTGAATTATAAGTTCTCAGACTATTGAGGATTTTTGGGACTGCATCCACTGGGTATCTCCTCTTCCTTCCATTGATGATGTTGAGATTAATATGGTTTAGGCCTTCAATTTCCTAATCATGAATTTGAGTACTTAAGGGCTCTAATGATTAAGAAGTATGATGGAGGAATTCCTTCTGAGGAGGACCAACAACTTTTGATGAACATGGTAGTAGCTCAAGAAAAGGAATACAATCTCAGAAGTAGAACTATCAAAGGAGGAGGTCCACAACCCAAACAAAAAAATCCCCTTCTCACTAATATCCTTAAAGATCCTCCCAAGAATGATGCACCTAACAAAGGTCCAGTTATTCCCAATAAATCATGTACCTATGTCCATGCCCAATCCATGAAGAGTCTCATACCAAAAAAGGGGAAGTTACCATCCCTCCCAACACAGTATTACCAAAATATATCCCCTATGATATTTCCCATATTTTGACTCAAATTAAAGTCATTGTACCTATTTTTGAATTTCTTAGGATCATTGAGCATAGTTAAAGGACATTTGATTATTTGGGATTCAAGGAGGAAGTAATACCCCAAGGTAAGGAAGTAAATAGTGTGGATCTTACCCCTATCATTGCAGAGCTGGAAGTGCCGTAAACATCAGAAAACTAAGGAGAGTCTCCTGAAGTGTATTTGGGTACTTCTCTTGTTGAATCCCAACTTGATGTTGATCCTTTTTATACCACTTTAATCATTAAGGACAGACTCATGCAAAATTGTATGTTCGATTTAGGGGCTTCATGTAATGTGATGCCTCTTGAAGTAATGAATGAATTGAACATCAAGGTAACAAAAACCTTTGGAAAGTGCACAACTATGGATTCAAGGGAAGTACCAGTGATTGGGTATGTGAAAGGTTAGTGGTGCAATTGACAGCTTATCCTGGTAAGTTTTTAACCATGAATGTAGTCATTATGGATTTCCCTGCTAAATGGGGTATGTTACTGTCAAGAAAGTGGGATGCTAGTGTGGGTGGAAGTGTGCAGATGGATATGTCATATGCCACCATACCAGTAGAAGGTAACCTTGTCAAGTTGTATGGTGAGAAAAAGATGTTACATCTGATTGAAGACCCTAACAATGCTTCTTATGAAGTATTATATGCAGATGTAGATGTTAAAAAATTTGTTGGCTATGTGGATTTTGAGGAACATGGTATTAATAAGAGTAAGTATCTTGAACAAGTTGGTATCCCCTAGACTTTGATGTTTGATGGAGCTTGCTCCAACTTGGGAAATGGTGTTGGAGTTTTCCTTGTGTCTCCAAGTCAAGAAATCTTTAATTTCTCCTTCAAGATTAAATTTGAGTGCACAAATAATATTTAAGAGTATGAGGCACTACTCTTGGGTTTGAGGATTACATGGAGATATGGTATCAAGGACATAGTTGTTAAAGGAGACTCAAAGTTTGTAGTCAAACAAGTTAGAAAATTGTATGCTACAAAAAAAAGGATGAAATAATATAAGCATGCGGTATGGGATTTTATCGAAATGTTTGACTCCTTTAACATATTATATCATGGTAGAAATCAGAATGTTGCAGTAGATAGGTTGGTAGTGCTTGGATCCAGGTTTGAAAATTGTATTATTTCTCCTTACTGTGATTATGATATTGAAGTATTGTCAAGACCATATGTTCTTGATAATGTGAAACACTAACAAGTATTTGATGATGATGCCTAGGTTCAGAGGTTCTTGCAGAATGAAGGAGAATTTACTGATCAATGTATTGATTGGGAACCAATGGTCATTGTATGTGATGGGAAAGGAGACCTGTTTGGTAAAGACATAATCCAATTCAAAAAAATACATTCCCTAAGAGGGTTGGTGGCTTTAGAATCAAACTTTGATAATGCAAATAGGGTAATTCACAGACATATTTCATCCTCAAGGGATGTGGAAGAGCATAATCTAGGAACTGAAGAAAAACCTAGGAAAGTATGGCTAGGTAGTAATTTGAGTAAGGAGGAAAAGTAGTCCTACATTGAGTTGTTGAAAAATTACCAAGATTGCTTGGCATGGTCTTACTCAGAATTGAAAGCATATAGGGAGGATCTATTTCAACATGAGATACCTTTGGAACCTAATGCTAAACCATTTAGGAAAAATCAGAGGCCGATTAATCCAATCCTTTCTCTCAAAATGCAGGAAGAATTGAAAAATTTAAGGGATGGAGGGATCATACAACCAACAAGATATTCTTCATGGGTGGAAAACTTGGTGCCAGTTAGAAAGAAAAATGGAGACATAAGGTTGTGTGTCGATTTCAGGAACTTGAACAAGGCCTTTAATCAAAAATAATTATCCATTTCCTAATATGGATAACATGTTACAATTGGTCACTGGGTCTGAGTTATTTCCACATTAGATGGATTCTCAAGGTATAACCAGGTGGTTGTAAAGCAATAAGAAAGAATCAAAAATTCTTTCACCACTCCATGGGGTACCTATGTATATGTGAGAATTCCATTTGGTTTGATGAATGTTGGGGCTACATTTCAAAGAGAAATGGATGTTGCATTCTCAGGCTACATCAATGATTTCATTGCAGTTTATCAAGATGATGTGACAATATTCTCTAAGAAAATAAGTGATCACTTGAGTCACGTAGAGAAGATGTTGATTAGATGCAGGGAATATGACATCTCATTGAATCCTAAAAAGTTCCATTTTGGGGTTCAGAAGGTGAAATTACTTGGGCATATTGTGTCAAAATAAGGGGTCATGATTGACCCTGAAAGAGTGGAAGCAATCGGTAAAGTTCTTGTCCCAAAAACTAGGAAAGGGATTCAGTCCTTCTTTGGTCAAATAAATTTTATTAGGAGATTCATTTCTAACTTTGTTGAAATGACTATTCCTATTACAAGCATGCTAAAGAAGGACCAGATTATCAAATGGGAGGAAAAATATCTCCAAGATTTCACTAGAATCAAAGAGGAATTAAACAATGCTCCAGTGTTAGCAGCCCCTGATTATAAGAAGGCTTTCCAGATATTCTCCTTTACATCCTAAAATACTATTTCGTCTATATTATTGCAAAATTACGAGGAAGGAAATGAAAGGGCCATTGCATTTTTTAGTAAAGCCTTGTAGGGGAGTGAAATGAAGTATACCATCATGGAGAAGTAGGCCTTTTCTTTGGTGAGAGAAACTAAAACTTTTAGGCCCTATATCTTGAGCTCCAATATTATCACCTATGTTCCCCACACTATGGTCAAAGACATTTTATCATAAATGGAGATTTCCAGTAAAATATTCTATTGGGTGAACAAGTTACAAGAGTACGATATGGAAATACAAACCACCAAGTTGGTTAGAGGTCTGGGCCTTGCAAGATTTATGGCAGAGAGAAACCTATAAGTAATGGAAGTTAATGAAATTGAGGAAGGAAATATGGATTTCCATGAGAAATTAATCAATTCCACATGGTATAAGGACATAATATTTTACTCAGGAATTTGGAGTGTCCTGGTCATCTAGATAAAAATCAAAGAAGGACACTCAAATTGGCCTCCCAAAAATATATCATAACTGATTATGGGTTGGCTTGGAAGAATCCTGAGGGGGTTCTTTTGAGATGCATCACTGAGGAAGAGGCTCCCAAATTGATTACATAATTTCATGGGGGAGTGTGTGGAGGCCATTTTTCTGGAAGAGTGACTGCCCATAAGATCTTAAGGGTAGGTTATTGGTGGCCTACACTTTTCAAAGATGTAGCCTTGTTGGTTAGAAAATGTGAAAGTTGTCAGAGGTTCTCAGGAAGAATGAAAGCTTCAGGTGCTCTACCCCTACAACCAGTATCAATAGAAGCTCCTTTTAAACAATGGGGCATGGATTTTATTGGAGAGATCTCAGATCCCTCAAGTGCAAGACACAAATGGATACTGATTATTTTACCAAATAGGTTGAGGCTATCCCTACTAAAAAATAAACTCATCAAATTATCATGGATTTTATCTTAAATCATATAATTCATAGGTTTGGAATACCTACAAAGATAGTTGCTGACAATGCAATGAGTTTTAGAGCTAAGCCATTGGTAAATATGTGACAAGAATATGGGATAATTTTAACATATGCATCTAAATAAAACCCTAATAGGAATGGTCAAATTGAATCAAGCAATAAAAATTTTCTTAAAATAATTAGAAGAACATTGGAGGTTAACAAAAGGAAATGGGGTGAGAAGTTGAAGTTTTGATTTATGGGAAGATAAAATCACTACCAAAAGAGCCACTAGAAAGAGCCCATTTGAATTAGTTTATGGAGTCCAGGATCTTCTACCCTTACATATGCAACTATCCTCTTATCAGTTCATACAACAGCTTGAGGATGAAGAAGTTAACCCCCATGAAGCTAGGATTAACCAGATAGTTAAGTTGGATGAAGAAAGAAGGGAATATCACCAAATACACCTAAGGTTCAGAGAGAAACTCAAGAGATAATTTGATAAAAAAAGGTGACTCCTAGAAATTTCAGTGTTGGAGATCTTGTTTTGCTATGGGACAGTAGACACGAGGATAAAGGAAAAAATGATAAAATTTTATGCCTTATGGATGGGTCCTTATTCCATTGACATAAGAATTGGTGAGCAAAATTTCTTCTTGAAGGATCTAGATGGAGATTTTCTTGAATTGATTGTTTATGGTAGGCATCTGAAGCACTTCTTGGATTGATTACAAGTAAGGTACGAATTCTTGTATAGTGTATATTATTTTTTTTGTTTTTGTTTTTTTTTATTTTTGTTTCCTTTTTTTCTCTTAGTCTACAGTGACCAGTTGCCTCGGTTTCTTGGTTTGTTTTTGTGAAATGCGTTGATGTGTTTGACCTTGTGCATGCTTTAAATGACTCTGTAACCCAATGGATCTAGGTACTTGGTATTTTCAGTGTTTGGTTTATGTGGTTCTTGTGGCACCCACTGGGGGTGCCCATCCTCGAGTCGGAGGCAGTGTTAGTGCTCATTTTTTTCTCACCATCTTATCTAGTGTCTTGCCTTTGAAAAACTCACTCTGACTAGTTTGCTCATGTGAAAAAATTGTATGCTCAAAGATAAAACCGTGTTGGATGAAAATGTGAGTCTTTTATTTAGGGTTTGAATCCTCTTTTTCAGTCAAGGAACATAATAGTTATGTTTCCCCTGAAAATCCCTGTGAAAATTGGCCCCTCTATTCCTTCTGGTATTCTTTTGTGCTTTGTGGGGCTTAATTTTTCCCAAGTGCAGAATTTGATGTGGAAGGTATCCACCTATCCCTTTCGTGCATCTTTGGAAAATATCAAAGAATTGGAGACTCTCAAAAAGAGAGGATCGACCATGTGGAAAAGGCGTAGCAAGGCATCCCATGTATGGCTTGAAAAGTCAAAGTAAAGAAGGAGGGCTCTCAGGCTTCCACGTGTCACCTAGGCATAGATTCAGAAGAAGAAAGAGAGAGGGAAGCCCCAAAGATGTCACAGGGTCTCCATGTGTCATGCAAAGTAGGCCACCACTAGTGAGAGAACCAAACAAATAGGTAGAGCACTAGATGTTCAAAAAAATTGAATGCAATTTTGGGTCCCGAGGCATGCAGTTAAAGGTGTGGCTAAAAATTAGAGTTGAGACTCTTAAATGAAGACAAAAAGGAGGTGGGTTAACAAAATCATGGGCACCATTGATGAGACTAGAGGAATTGTAGAGTTACAATCAAATCCTAGGGAATGTAAACAAAATATGGGCCAGTGCGGGGTGATCTGAACATGCAAACCTCAAATTTTCAAACACCATACAGACTCATATAATGGAAGATAAAGAAAAAATTTAAGACATAAATCAAAATTGGGGTTCTATAGGGGCCCCATCCCATGATGAAGAAATTTGTATACATTTTTTGGGAGTAAGGACACAAGAAGAGAAACAACACTCAGTTATCCTCTACTCCCACTTTAAAATCTCCTCCAAGTGGAGGAATCTTGTTCAATAGCCTGTTCTTCCTCAACATGAATTCATTTGAACCCTGAGTTATCTAAACAAATACAACTGACCCCAGATTTCTGGGACATCCCCATATCCATCAATGACTCAAGGGTCATTCTGAGGACCATCCATGATATTCTCCAACTCTATCTTCTTACGATAAGAAGATTCCCAGTCCAAAAGATCTAAACCACCTGTGGAAAATGCCATCTTCCCTTTCACCTTGTAAGGAGTAGAATTATCAGGAGTAGACTAAGGGGGAACATCTAGAGTAGCTAGAAGAGTGAGTATTACATCCTGGGTACCCAGTGGAACAAGGGATTTTAAACTAGACTCACCCTGGTGACTCCTCGTTAAAGGAGGACACTCTCTTGGAAGAGGAACATGTCGAGGTCTTGATAATGTTACTCCATCAGAGAATCCCATCATACTGAAATGAATGGAAGGTTGAAAAGTGGACTTTTCCCTTTCCTTCCCTAGTGGTAGATAATGATGCTTTGGAATGATGGGGAGATGAAGGCTCTACTTCCTCCTCATCCAAGATGATAATTGAGGGTTGGGAGCTTGATTCCCCCCTCTTCTTTCTTGAAGATGGTGCTGGTGTGGTGGATGGTTGTGATGGCATAGGTCCTGCTTGACCTTTTTCTAGAGAAATGATTCTCTGCTCTAGTTCATCCATTTTATGAGAAATGGTAGGCACAGTATCAATGGAAGACTTTTCATACAACATGTAGGACTCCTTGGGAATCTCCATCAGCATGAATTTTTCATCACATAAGAAGGGACACTTGTACTCAATCACCCCTATCATGGCAGGCCTCCTTTTGATCCAAAATTTATTCAAATATTCTATAGATTTTTTATGTTCCCACTATAAAATATGGTAGTACATGGATTGGAAGGGTGAGAAGACATGATTGATCTTGATCAATCTCAGGAGGAGTGAGAGCTGAAATTTTTGATAGGTTAGGGGCCCTTTAGTATCCCCTAGGTCTGCAATATCAAACAAAGCCTTGAAAAAGGCTTCATCTGGACCATGTAGGTCAAAGATTTGGTTTAAATCTTCCAAAGAAATATCTTTCAAACTATTCGCTACAACCACATTCACCATTGTGTTGATAAAATCCATGTAAAAATTATTCACTTTCAAGGTTGGAAAAGGAATGCATATTGGTGAGAAAGTAGATTTGACTTTATAATGAGGATGGCGCAGACAGGTTGAGTCGAGTAAAATCACTGCCATCAGATGAAAGAATATTTTTTCTCATCTCACATGAAGGGAATAAATTTGAGAAAGATTAGCATTTTGCGATAGTAGGATTTTGATTGATGTGATATAATCCAAACAAGGACACTCAGTTCTAAAAGGCATTAACATAGGTATGTATTGCTTGAGGTATATTTTCAAAGGTGAAAATGATTACATGTCACATCAAGCCATATGGAACCACTTGGGAATTATTAAAAAGGGTTTCTTCCATGCCAAAAGGAAATAAATGATTAAGACAACTATCAAAATCTAGCGACATGGTGTTGCAATCATATATGATGGAAGTAAAAAACATGAATGGCTCACAAATTTTCCACCTGGAAAAATAGAGAAAAATATTCTCTTTGAGATTCATGTTTTTTGGGGGAAAATATAGAATGAGTGAGTGAGTGAAATTGTATAAATGTGATGAGAATACTCTCACATAGGGGGTTAAAATTTTCTAAAATTGTTTAGAGAAAGGCGTAAACTGAGAGAAACCATTTTTCCAAGAACTTGTCTGAGAAACCTGTTAATTTCCTTAGCCTTCAAATTGAATCATGTCAAGATGGTTGCGAGTGTACAACCATTGAAAAACATTGAGACTGTAAATGAAACTTTCCCTTGCTGATAAATTTGATGAGCCCTTAGTTAATTGTGTTAATCATGAGCATTGTTGTGTCTGCTTTTAAGTTGAGATGTTTCAAGTAGTTATTCATGTTCCTGTTGCAATCTTATGTTAGGAATTCCTCTGAATCACACAAGATCTTATCCTTATGGTAGTATTGTGGTAATTGCAATTGTGTTGTGAGAAGAGCTTTCATTTCATTGTGCAATAAATAGTTTTAAATTCACTTTACTTCCATTTCACTGATACAAGTTGTTTGTTAGTCTATGAGTGTATCTTAGGCATGATAGATCTAGGATTCTTGATGTTTAATTGAGTCTTTGACATGAGATTTTATGTTTAAATTCTCAAAGAATGTGTGAAACCATGTATCTTTGGGCTTCCATGGGTGCACATATTCTAGTTGAAGGTTCATTGTTGGTTATTTGAAGTGTTTTCATCATCTTATTTGGTAGATCTTCTAGCCTTTGTTAAAAGTTCCCAAAAATTTGGTATAATCAACTTTATCCTGCTTAATTCCCCAAAAAATTACATCCAAAACTGATAAATCCTACAAGAACCACCCCTGTTTGCACTGCTTATCCATAAATGCTAAGAAGATTTGTTGAATTTATCCATCCTTTACTCAAAATATGCAGGAGAAAGCCAGTTTTATTGTTGTCTTTAGTAACCTGAACCTTGTCTAGGAGGCATCTGCATTTTCTAGGGTGAAAACTCATGAGAGTTAGATTATGTTGCATTGACCATGTCTTCTCAAGGTTATTTCTCAAATTCCCTAAAAAGGAGAGTCAAATATTGTTGATCCATTCATTTCCCTTGTAAATACAGGTTACAAAATGGGTCCTCTCACCCTGGTTGAAGGAAGAACCTAAAGTAGTAGGGTAGGTCAAACCCTTAGCATGGTGTTATCTAACTTCTCCAAGCTCAAGTGACAAAGAGTCAGTTAGACCCTTCCCTGGCTATAAAATGACTAAAATTTTGATCTATCTGTCTCTAAGCATCATGCTCAACAACCTCATGACCAAACTCTGCAAATGAGGATCTTTCACAAGATACTCTAATTAAATGGAATGTTAATATGAAAATATTAACCTATTTCTCCTTTGATTTCTTATGCTTCAATACACAATCCCTTGCTCCATACCCTACTCTCAAGATAAATTCATTGGACCTCAAACTCATCTACATTCTTATACAAACTCTCTTGGAAATTACCTTTGATTTTTGAACTTGTCCTTCTCCTTTCTTGAATAGCCTCTAGAAACAACAAGTGCTTCCTTGTTATTTTAGCATTCAATGACCTATCCACTACCTTATACATTGTTTTAAAATTCAAACAATGTTAGATCCTAACATTAGACTTGTCTCAAAAGGAACCAGGAGCTTTAACTTGGGTCTTAACTTGTTCTAAATTTCATGGTTTGTGCTCTTAAGACAATGATTCTTGCTAGCTTCATGGTTGGATATTTCTAGAGGTACCGAAGGGTACAAATATTGAACTCCCTTATGTGGGAGGGAAGGAGATCCAGAATATGGTTCATGTACAATTTCATAAGTTAACTCTAAGAGATGCTCTCCCAGGATCACTCATTCTTCTTCCCTAGGCTGAAATGGCATCTTTCTAGTCATGTCCAATGGGAAGGCTTTAAGGTCATCAGTGTAGGATTTATCCCACTAACAATGGGTTACAATGCAAACTAAAGAAATCATTTTAACACCCATTTAATCCTTATTTATAGGTGCAAAAATTTAGAGTACCCTCTTTTTAGAAAATGTGCCATAAACCTCATCTATCTCAACTCCATCTAGGTCTCTTGACTGTGCATGAAATCCTTTTAAGGACTATCAATAATAACTCAAAATTTACCCAAGGAAAGCATTGAAATTATTTCAAAATCCTTTGAGATTGACATTGCCAGCCATGTTTATGCTACCATAGTTACCTTCATATCTTTGAATTTTCCTCTGTATATCAGTATCTTCAGACTCCAGAATTTTCATTCTGACCTGCATAACCTTGTGCAATAATGATAAACATCATTGGTAAGGAATATAAGGCTTATAAATTTCTAATTAAAAGTATGGGTCAAGACCTAAAAATTGTCTCATCATGTATGTCCCAACATAAATCATGGTATTGGAAGAGGATTTTGACCAACTGTGGAGATGAAGTGAACTGCATTAAACCTTGTTGCAAGTTTCTTAATCCTGATCTTGGACATGGAGTCGTGCATTGTAATAGTAATTCATGCATGGAAGAAAAATGAAAGATATGGAAAGAAAATTGGATATAAATAGATGGAAAGAAGGTCCTTTTATTTCACCAAAAATGACCTTGTTTGGATATATTGGATTCAACACATTCTCTATACCCCTAATGTGTTATCACATAAGGATCTAGCATTGTTAGTTAGAGAACATATATATACTCTATGTGTATTGTAGATGACCGCGACTTAGGGTTTCACTGCATTCTTTTAACAAGAAAACAAAACATGTAGGAGTGCCAAAACTCTTATCAGACTATGTAACTACAATCATCCTATGAAAAACTATCTTATGTGTATGTATATCAATCATTGGTGTCAACATGATAACATGGGACCATCTATCAAGTTATGGGACTTGCTACTTAAGATGGACCTCAATAGAAGGTTGGATAACCTCTTACCTATTCCTATCACTACAACTACTCCTAATGAAGGATATATTCTTAACTCAACTCCTTTCATAGTCTCATGCAAAAAGTTCCATGTTGTACCTCACGGAAAGTATTAGAATCAGATCATCCATCATACTTCCTATAATAATTATATACAACCATCCAAATGGAATAAAAAATATAATCAAGTTCTTAAGCTATAATTATAGGAGGAACCCTTCATTACAACAAGGAAGTTTTTCCATAAAAATACAAAGCTATTGCATAATAATTCACATTTAGGCTTACAAAATACTTATTTCCATCTTTTGATCCATCAAGGAACACAACATCTTAAACCTACACCATGTTGAGATCCATGCAATTCTACACCAAGAATGGTGAGCCTGACAGGACATTATCTTAGGAATGGGGGATGCTTGGATGGTTGATAGAACTCCAGGTAATATATCGTTTTATAGCTGGGGAGGAGTCTTAGAATATGGTCCTCGGGATCAATATTTGAGATTGATTGAGGGGAATGTATAGAGGGGATGGCCTCATCCTACTACTTTCTAGGTACTTCCATGTGAAGGCTTACAGGTGAGATGGACTTGTAGGGAAACCTAAATGCAGAGGGAGAGATGAATTCCCATGTCCTAGAATATCCCCTTCTAAAAATGAGAAGTTTTCAATATATAGATCAATGATGGGATAAGACATGGTCATGAATACAACACTCACTCTTTCATGAGTCTCTGACCCACCAATATGTTGTAGATGCTTAACTGCACTAGACATAGGTTACTATGAGGCTGCTTAAATTTTGGTTCATCAATGCACTTTATCTTTGTAGCAAAATTAAAACTAGATTCCATACTTTCAGTGACCTCATTTTGAGCGACAAAGTAGTAACTGCAACGAATGGACGTCAGTATGAGGGGGTGTGATCAATTATTGGTATTTGACCTACCCCATTCAAAAAGGGGGGATCTGATATGAATAGAGATTCCTTGTAGAAAGAAAATTTAACAATCTAGAGTATCCAATGATATAAATCTTGTGGAAAATAGAAAAAACTTGGCATTAAGTTATGGGGGTGAAAATTTCTATAAAGAAAGATTTACATTCATTGATAGCTCAACTGTCGAAAACAGTTTTTACTTCTTCATTTTAACTTGATGTCTCAAGGGGGTAACAAAAACTGACTCAAACCTCGAGTATGGTAGGATTTATGAGGATACTTACGGATGTGGATGAATGATGTTCAATTGTTGCGCACCGTATGAAAGAAAGTGAAATAAAGGCTTCTTTTCCTATGCAATCAAGTCCTAGTAAATAAACACTACACAAGATATTTATTAGTAAAAATAGGGTAAGAAGTTGTCTGGAAAAAGGCCAGTCCCTGGAAGTCAAAGGAATTCCTTGCAAGGATGTCAACATGCATTGATTTATACAATCAAGTGATTTTGGAAACAAGCCATGATATATGATGGACAATCTAATAAATGTTCTGACAAGTTTAGATTATATTACAAATATTTAGTAGATAATGAAATATGAGGTATGTAAATTATGGCTCAAAGTCGGAGTCTAAATCTGTGTCATAGTTTTTGAATTAAGGTGAATCTTTCTCTTTAGTAAACTCAATGTCTTCTATTTATAGGTAGTCTAAATACTCATAATCAAAATATGTCTCAAAGAAATCTGAAATGTATCCTGGTTCTTCCTTTTCTGATTCATACTAGTATTCAAAATTAGAATATTAGTTCTGGTAATCAGTTTGATCTTTAGATTCAGGTGCTCAGAGTCTCAAGGCCTCCAGTTTAACTTCATATTGATACTTCAAACCAAGCCAAGTCAGCTCGAATGTGTAAGACCTCAAAATAAGCCTCCCAAAATACGTTAGTGGCATCACAAATCCTTTGAGTGGATTAAAAAATAGTCTGTAGCTGGTCCAAAGGTGCATAATGAATGGCACACAATTCAAGGTCATGTAAAACATTGTATTTCTCCAAATGTAAAGGATGACGGATGACAGGTAGATAATTGATACTTGTTATTTCATGGCTTGGTCCTCCTAATGCCATCTAAATAAGCCATTCTTGAAATCATGTTAGCAGTAATAAACATATAATGGAAATAATAAATGAAATTGATTGATATTGTAGAAAAACAAAGTATACAAGAATCCCAGGTGATTCAATAAATCACTGATGATTCTGGGAGATGTTGTCAGGCTAATAAAATGTGATATTTAATTTATTATTGATCTATAGTATAATTTTCTAGGGACATAAATTATCACATGTGAGATAAATAAACTAACAGATAATTGTACTTGGATATATAAATGAAACATGGTGAAAATAATGATGGTTACCTTGATTGGAGAAATGAATGAATGCAGATGAAACTTGACTGTTGGACGATGATTTGTTGATCTCGACCAAGCTCCTAAAATGATTCTTAGACTCACTTGATGAATTTGGAATGCCAATGATCTTGATGATATTGTGTTGGTTCGTTGATGCAATATAACAATAATGAAATCTGATAGAAGACTGAGGTTCCTGAGAATGTGAGAAGATGATCCCAAAAGGAATTACAAATTGGGCTTAAATAATCGCTGGCAATTTACCTAATCACCCGTGATTTTAGTCTTTTTGAGTTTGTTTAAAAAGTGATATTCCTACTAATTTGAGAATTTTTGTTTCAAAGTTTCAAAGGATAAGCTTGTTGGTTGGTTTTGAAAGTGTTATGTTGGCTAAGGAGGTGTCAGAGATTTTTTAGAAAATTAAGATAGGTTAGATTATTATCTAAATTAGCTTAAGTTTGTTTAGGATAAATCGATAGGTTGGACAATTAGGATGGATCAAATATAGGAATATAAGATTATTATTTAATAAGGTTAAATATTTTTTTAAGATAATGGGTGGATTAACTAAAAAGTCCCGTGATAGGTATGTCGGGATAAGGAGTTCAAAGTTGATTTTAAATAGATTTTAGAGAACTTAACTTAGGTGAATTAGATAAATATCATGTCATGAAATATGATATTTGTGTATATGAAGAAATATTTAATTTAATTAAATAAGAATGGGGGAGGGGATATGGGGTGTTGACATAATTAATATAGTCATAGCAATATATTATGAATGTGAATAGGATAATTAAATGAAGACGGGGGAGTGTAAATTTTTGGTGTCTACATTTTCCCCTTTTTTCTAGATATTGTCTTAAGGGAAAAGCGTTAGACAAAAATGATGGAAAGATTGTATGGGTGATCCATAATGTAATACAGTGAACAACAGTGTTTGTGTATCATTTGTTTCTTATAAAGTTTACCCAATCCTAGGGGATACCGAAACAAGATGTGTTACCAAAAGAATCAAATGATAGGGGAACTAAGTGGTTCGAAACCTATAGACATATGATTTGTAAAGGTAGGTGAAAAGAGAAGGAAAGCCAAGTGATGGGGGCCAAAGGGCACACATCCCATAGATGAATGGTGAATCTCGGTATGGATTTTATTTGTTCCTTTTAATGTTTCAAGGACTAGGGTCCATTGAAAATTGGACACAGTTGTGGAAAAGTGAGATTGCCATGATTTAGGGGTAAAATGGGCACATATGCCACAAGGGTATAATTTGCATGTGATTAAAGGTAAATCAATCGCGATTGAGGGAATCATCGATGATTTCGTCAATGTAAAAATTGGGTTATAAATAGCTAATTTGTGAGTTCATTTCACCACATTGTTACCATGGTGAAATTGATTTGATAGAGTGAGCCAGGTGAGAAAACATGTTTTTGAGGATAAAAGGATGATTTTTGGATGGAATGTCTGACTTCAAGCAAAAACGCAAAGCCCATAATGGTTGAGGTAAGTGATTTATCCCTATTTGTTTTTTATTTTTTGTTAATTTTTTGTAGGTTTTTAGGGTTTTTTCCAACCATTTTGGGGGGTGCGCAGATGCCCTAGGGAAAACAAGGAATCACCGACGATTCATTTAATTATCAGTGATTAAAGTGAATCGCCATTCACCTGCTATGTAAACAATTTAAATTTTTTTTATTTGATATGATTTTTAAAGGATGGTTTTCTTTTTAAATGGTATTCTTGGTTCCAATATTGACATTGGTGTTGAATTTAATTAATTTCAAAATTTTTCAATGATGTTAATATCTAAGAATTTTGTGTATTACGTATTATATTTTTGCTTTCGAATATGGAATTCTGATTTTAGACAACAATGTATCGTTGCAATTATTTGATGTTTTAGATGTTGTTGGTATTTTTAGGTGATGATGTTGATGTAAATATTTTGTTCATGAATTTTTTATATGTTGTGGATGATTTTAATATTTCAAATATATTTTTAATGATGATACTAATGTTGATTTATTTTCATTTTGCAGGTGGATGCATAGTTGACCATATATGATCATATACCATCGATTTTAGATGAGGTGAGGGCTGATATGACAGATGATGATTGGGAGCATGTCGAGGCTATTGATTTTGGTGCCATGAGACATTATCAATGGTTACACAGATGTCGGAGTTTGATGTTGGATTTGTTAGAGTGGTGGAATCCTTCCACCAATACTTTCTGGTTTCCTACTAGTGAGATCACGATCACTTTGGAGGATCTACACCGCATCTTGAGATTACCTATTTAGGGGGGAGGGTGTATACATCATTATTGAGGAGGAGAAGGATGAGGTGATGACTAGGTTGTATGGAGAAGATGTGGCTGATGTTATATATGAGTCAAGAGCATTTGCCTATGGTAGAAATTTACTCAACTGAGATAAAGGGTTGTACTTAGATGACCATGATGATGATGGCCATCATCTTTTATGCTTTACCAGATTCAGGGGGTGGTCGATTTTCCTTGGATGATGACAGAAGGCTGATTGTGGCTCGAGATGATGGAGCACCGTACTATTTTTGAGTGGGGTCCTACCCTAACTGCACAAATATACATAGAGTCCTTGGGCTTGGAAGGTCCACAAGAGATATGGTATTGATATTGGATTTTTATTACAGGCTTGGGCCTTTGAGCATATTGTCCATTGCTTACTCGACCAGTGGGATTACCATGGGGGATTGGTGATGATCATCCTATATTTTTGAGATGGAGGGAGGATGCAGGTTGTGGGATGAAGACAAGGAGGACATGATATTACCGATAGACTATTGTCTAGATTGTAGGTGGGAGATTTGTTATGGAGGCCATACCTAGATTTTCATATTTGGCATGTAGTTTTTTGATGAGTTGATTATTTTACATCAGCCTATATGGGTGCAGGCTCACTAACTGGGTGAGCATGATTTGATCCAAATTTTGATTGTATCAGGATATTGTTTGGATTTGTTCAAGGAGTGCCTGAGGATCCCGTACAATATATACAGGAGGATGGAGACATGGAGACCCCGAGGGTAGTTGTGATAGAGCCCGAGATTATTGTTGATCAGTAGGGGGCCATGGGTCCCAATGATGAGGGTCATATTGTTCTGATTAATGATGTGGGTGTTACCCCTAAGTACATAGTATGGCGGACCTGAGCATTGATGGTTTTTGAGAAGACCCGGGTTGTACATAGAGTAGTATAGAGAGTTAGATGAGTACATGCTCAGGTGGTGAAGAGGAGTCACCAACATAGGTGGAGGTAAAGGAGGGTGTGGAGGATGATAGTGAGGAGGAGGGTGATGATGATTTGGCTGCATCTATTGTAGTAGTGACAACCGAGAAGGACTTAGTAGAGGAAGAGAGAGATACAGCCAGGAGAGAGAGAGATGACCTCGTTGGTGTTTAGGACACATTGATTATTGAGTGGGATAGTTTAATTACTGAGTGAGATGGGATTAATGTACAATTTCAGAGCTCAGGCCATTGTAGATAGAGATCGATATAAGGACAGAGAGATATGGGATGAGGAAGGCCTTAGGGATTACTAGGGCCTTCGATTTCTGGTGCCGAGTTGGTGGAGATGGCATAGGCAGGCAGTAGAGAGAGAGATCAGGGATAGCAGATAGTGGAACAGAGCATTGGCTAGTGGATCAGAGACCATAGGGCTAGTGGATTAAGACCACCTATGCGGGATCTAGGATGGTTTCTAGGGCTCATTATGAGGTAGTATGGGGTAGAGCATGATTATTATGTTGATTTGATTACATATGTATTATCCATGATGCCACTTTGTATGCTGACCACTTGGCTGCTAAGGTGGTAGGCCCTAGTACTAGTGATAGTGAGTGTGGGTCACCCACCTCAGAGACCTAAAGTGAGTAGGTGATATCAAGGGAGGAGTTGAGAGGAGATGTTAGTGATGTTGTGGGTTGTGGTGTAAGAGCAGTCTAGAGGTGGAGATGCTCAGGGAGGAGAGGGTATTACAACTCCCTCCTAGTCAGTCCCTTGGATATTTTTTCAGTTTACTTATTTGATACTGAATGTGATAGTACTTGCTATGATCATGGAAGCCTATTTTTGTATGCCATTGTAGATGTATGATGATATGGCTCATAGAAGCCTATTTTTGTATGACATTGATATATGTATTTTTGATATATATTAGATGCCCATATATATGATGATGTGATATATGATTATATATGTATATATGATTTGATCTTGATGATGATGATGATGATGAGGTTTTATGATGCTTATATTGTTATATTTTTCATATGTTGTTGTTCTCAATGTATATGGTGATGTATGCTTTTAATTTGAATGTTTTAGTATTATATGGATATATGTGCCATGATGTTATGGTTTTATAAATATGATTAAATTAATCAATTCAAATTGTATCAAAATGTGGCTCAATAAAATAGGATAAACATGAAATGATTTCCCCTATATTAATTTTGTATATACGCGATGGGTTTTGAAAGCTTGAAAAAACATACTTACACTTGTAGCCTTTAACAAATGTTAAATAAGATTCATCAATGGGTAGTTACACAACACTTAATAAAATGTAAGATAAAATGAGTGTACCTTCCTAGGACATGAAAGGGGGTTTAGAACATGTATAGATTAATGTGGGGAAAAGCATTCTCCTTTTCTATGGACTCTAAAGAGAGATGCCCCAACTTTTACATATTTGATTTTGAAGAAAACTGATCAATGCGGGAAGTTTTCTATAATGGGAAAGCTGATCAATGTGGGAAGCTTTCCTGGATGATTTTTATATTGATGTATTTTTAAAGGATGATTAACATGAGAATCATTTTTCATGGGTAGCCATCCTTTAAGGGTATGGTCTACATTTTTTATTTTTTGACTTTTACAAATAGCCATCTTTCAAGGGATTGGTCTATAATTTTGATTGGTAGTTGTCCTTTCAAGGGATTAGTCTACTATATTTTTGATATTTTGATAAAATGCATCCAAATGACTTTCACATATATTTTTGAGTTGAGGTAAAAACCCCAATAATTTATTCCAAGGAGGGGAAAAGATGCATATATGATCTACACATTCGTATCCCATGTCATGTTTTCCATTTGGTACAAGGTAGATGGGTGTAATGATTCAAGGGGTTCCTTCTGGAGAGGAAAATTATCCATAGAGAAAGATGTTATGAACAGAGCCATATGCTGTTGATCTTTAAGGTGTTTTTAGGATAATGATGGATAACCACATGCTTTCAAATCACTACTGTGATATGATGGATGGTTTTAATGGAGTGATAAGATGTAACTACTATCATGATGATCAATTATTTAACAGTAAAATGGCCATAAGTGCAACACATTCCAAGGTTCACTTTCAGGTTCACCATCAAGAGAAGTTAGATGATATGCTCCTGACTCATACTTATGAGTGATAACGTATGGACCGATCCAATTGGGAGAAAACTTTCCACGTTTACTCCATTCTAATTGAGTGGCATTTTGATTTTCTTTAAGCACAAGATCATGAATTTTAAAATCATGTTCTTTGATATTTTTTTTATAAGCTCTATTTAACACGTTCTTGATAGACTTGATGATGTTCAAGGGTCATTAGACATTTTTCATCTAATAATTCAAGTTGTGCTAATTGGTATTTTCGATATTATTCATTAGGAATAAATTACTTGAGGGATACACAAAGTGATGGGATTTAAACTTCCAGATGGTAGGACATGGCTTTGGAGCCATAAACGAGTGAATAGGGGTTAGTTCCTATAGGAGTACGTATGCTAGTTAGATAATCCCAAAGAGAAAATGGGATTTGGAGATGCCAATTTCTACTTGCATCGTTTACTATTTTCATAAGGATTGTATTTAGTGTTTTATTTTAGGCTTCATCTTTTCCATTTTCTTGAGGATAGTCAGGTGATAAAAAACTGAGTTTAATATTAAAGGTGTCACAGAGCTTTTTAATTTCTTTATTTTTGAAAGACTTTCCATTATCTATGATAAGTTTATGGAGGACACCGAAATGATAAATAATGTATTGATATATGAAATTGGTAACAGGTCCTTATTTAGTTGAGATTAAAGGAATAGCTTTAACCTATTTGGTGAAATATTAAGTAGTTGTGATAATGGAATGATGTTGTTGAGATGAATTGGGATTGATGGCCCCAATGAGGTCTAACCCCTATTGAGATAAATTCCATAGGTCCTAAGAGGGTTGTAATGCTTGAGTGGGGACATGGATAAGATTTGATTGAAGTTGACATTTCACGCATTTCTTAAGATACATACAATAGTCCTTAGTAATAGTAAGTAAGTAATACCCTAGCCATATGACATGTTTAGCGAAAAAATTTCCACTAAAATGACATCCACAGATACCGTCATGGACTTATTCGATGGCTTTGATTGATTCATGTGACTTAAGGCATCTAAATAGAATAATGTCAAAACTACATTTTTACAGTATACTACCTATAATCATGAAGCAAACAACTCGTTGGAGGAATGACCTTTTAGTGTTACATGATAAATCGGATGGGATTTTAGATTCAATGAGATATTCATAGATTTGAGCATACCATAAATCAATTGTATTATTATCAATGGTGTTGAGAGAATGGAGTTGATTTTCATGTAAGGTATAGTCCAATCTTTGAACAACCATAGATACTTTAGTTTTATCTTTTGATTCTTCATTTTTTAATGGTATTAGGGATCCTAGAGAGGCCATTGTATCTGAAAATTTGTTAGAAGATTTTGGGATGGTTTGAATGGTGTAATGATGGAAGGCTTCGATGATAAAATCAACATTAGCTTTATATTTATGTAGGTTTTCATTTTTACACTACTATTCTCCTTTGACTTGACTGATAAACAAGTTGTGAATCTTCATAGATATCTAAGATGTGAAAATCGAGGAGAATAACAGTTATAAGGCCCATGATTAGAGCTTCATATTCTTCCATAGTATTATGCATTTGAAGTTAAGTTTGAATGATATTGGAATGGGAATGCCCCAAGGGGGTATGAAAACAACACCATCTCCTCCACCTTTCTAGCATTTCAAACCATAAAAGAAGAGAGTCATCTTGATAAGAATGAATTCATATTCATCGATATTTTTGATGGATTCTTATAAAAAGTACTCATGAGGATATTGATTATTGGGAAGGGGAGCGTCGGTGAGCTAGTCTGCAATAGCCTAGCCCTGAATATATTTTTTTGATATGAACTCAAGATCAAAATTAGTCATGAGCATAAGCCATTGAGTGATATGGTCACTATGATATGGTTTAGAGTACATAGTTTTGAGGGGATTGAAACTAGTAACAACATAGGTTTTATGATTGAGAAGATAATGATGCAATTTGGAAGTGGCGAAGTATAAAGCACAACATAGCTTTTCAACTTCATTATAATGGGTTTCATAATCATGGAGTGTACATTTGATATAGTATATGGCTTTTTCACAACCTTGGATGTCATGGTGAATGAGAATGGCTCCTAGAGCATGTTCTGAAGCATATATGTATAGATAAAATGGCTCTCCCTCACATGGTTGAGTAAGCACATACAGTGATAAGAAATACTGCTTGATTTCTTCAAAGGACTTCTAACAATCATAGTCCCAATGAAAATTTGTCCTTATGGAGGAGATGATGAAAAGGCTGACAATGATTAGAAAGTTGTGATATGAAACATCATATTGACTATAAATTTCCCTTAAGTTTTCATAGTTATTTGAAATTAGTTGGAGGAGGTATATCGATAATGACTTTAACCTTATCTAGGTCAACTTCAATACTTGGATGGACACAATTAACCCTAAACTATTTCAGATGAGAACACTAAAAACACACTTTATAGGATTGAGATGAAGAAAATACTGGATAAGGTGAGTAAATATTGATTCAAGGACATCGAGATGATCTTTGTGTTGTTTGGATTTTCCTAAGAGATCATCAATGAAATCTTTACAAAAATTGAATAAGATCATGAAAAATGTAGGTCATGACACAATAATAGAAGGTTCCTTGCGGAGTGATAAAATAATTTTTGTGTAGGTTGTCAATGGTGATAAGGATTTGATTATAACCAAAAAATACATCCATAAGGGAGATCATTTCATGTCTAGCTATTAGGTCAACAAGTTGATCTATGTCTGGAAGGGGAAAATCATCTTTAGGATAGAAAGATTGAGATCCCTAAATTCTATGCAAATGTATAGTTTACTCGATGCTTTGGTTAGGAGAATCATATTAGAGACCCACTATGGATAATCAATAGGTATGATGAAATTAGTGGATAGAAGACGTTGTAACTCTTCTTTAACAAGGAGATCTATTCATGGATACATTTTGTGGGTTTTTTGTTTAACTGGTTTAGCATTTGGATATGTGACAATATTGTGTACTACAATATTGGGATCGATTCTAGGCATATCACTATACGAACAAGCAAAGGCTTGATGATATTTTGATAAAAATGAGGTGAAGTCATCTAGTTCCTGTGGAATCAATGACTGAATGAATTTAACTATACGAGGATATGAGGGGTTCTTAAGTTAACGTCGATGGTGGATTCATTGAGTATATTTGGTGTCTCAGATGGTAAGTTTTTCTGAAGGAAGTGATCCTCAGCTCCCATATGCAAAAGGATGTCCTAATCATCATGACATCGAAGGATATATATGATAGGTAAATATTATTTAACCATTTCTAGCCAAATAAGAGGTATTTTTTTAGTGTCGTGGTTAGATTGATAATTCAATGGGCCTAAGGATATGGTATTGACTAAATTTTTTTTGGATGGAACAGAAATAGTATTACCTATGTCCATAAAATCTTCAGGGGTTGTAGGTGACGATGGTTCACACTTAGTGATGTGTATGGACATAGTAGGCTTGAATGGATTGGAACTAGGTTTTGCATAGCCTACACCATGCTTTTCATAAGTTTTAAGGGAACATTAGACAATCAAGTCATGTATTCCCTATTCATAATGACCAAGGCCAAAGCCTTTCCATGCGCAGCGGTGAAGGAACATATGATAAAAATATGGATTATCTAAGGATCTAAAGTCTGATGTAAATGGCATATCTCGATGTGAATTGATGACTTGAGATGAAGGGTGATCGATTCCCCCATAGAAAAGGTTTATTATAAGATAAGCGAGGCCATAAGAGATAACATCTCCTAAGTTAGACTCGTACATGGGTTTTTTGTGTATGAGTTTTTTGTCAAGGTGACCATAGGTCTTAGATGAGGGTATGGACTTGAGCATGAAAAGATGATATTCCCCTAATATGAGACATTATACAATGTCACTAAGGGAGGAATCATTCGATAGGTTGGAGGAAGATATGGGTGTGTTGGTGGATGCCTCATCAGATGACTCTGATGTGGATTTTGGTATAAGGATGTAATTTGGATGATATGTCAAATAACAATCGGTGAAATTATTTGGATCTATGGAGAGGTGAATGTTTGAACCCCATGTTTGTATTTGAGACATCGATGAAGAGTAGAGGGTACACATCCCATGGTGCATTTCCAAGGGTGTCCTAATAGCATGTTATATTGGAACTCTCCCTCTATTATATAGAAGAGTTTGTGTAAGATCTTAGTACCAAATTTAAGTGGAAGGATTACCATACCTAATGTTGGTGTGATAGTATCATTAAAGGATCACAATAAAATTGGAGTTTGACCAACAAAGGAAGGGGAGAAATTAAGTTGATTGTAGGAAATAAATGATATGATGCTAATGGTTGTGTCCCCATCAATCATTATTCTTATAATGAGTACATCATTGATTTGAGCAGTGATAAAAAGTGGCAAATCATGATCCTCGGGCCTAAGCATAGGAATTTCATATGGTTCAAATGATATGGTTGTATATGCTCTAATATCCCCTACAAAATTTGTAAAGGATAAAGGGTAATTTTCTAGTACTGTTAATGATTGTAGGGCTTTAATCATGGATTTTTTATGAGAGGGTGACATTTGTACTAACTCATAGAGTGACATCTTGACATGAGCTTGGTGTATTTGTTTAACAACAACATTCTATATCATGGTAGATGACAATACTAGTGCAATGAGGATTGAAACCTTGGCTTTGGGTGATGTTTTTTGACCAGTTATTTTAGGAGCTATGGGAATAGATACTTTTGGTTTGTCTGATGGGGAAAACAATTCTGGTGGCAGAGGTATGGCTACAAAACTTTTACTTTTCTTAGGTTTAGATGATTCTATGTCATATCTTTTTGAATGAGTAGTAATGTGAAAAAAATAAATTTGAAGGGAAGAGATGGGTGATTTAGATTTAGGAGAAGATGATGATGTAGTGTGCAGTTCTGAAGGAAGGAAGGCTAGATTTCCAAGTGATAGGTCATTGTATTCTCCAATAATTTAACTAACAAGTTCTTCTACTAGTTTCATTATAAAACCAGGGTTGTGTGTTCAAGTATGTATGAAATAAATCTCTATCCAACTGAATCATCTGGTGGTTCCTTTTTGGGAGTTTTGACTATTATGCTTCTCTGTTTCTGCTAATCTATGGAAATGTAATGCTAAACTATGGAAACAACATTTCTGTAATGAAATACATTCAATTGAAATACTCTGCTAGAATTATAATGCACACACAAAATTAATATAACTGAATTCAATTAACACACTCTCTGAATTGAAATATCATAAAAGGGAAATACACACTTTGAATAGAAATTACGATGAAGGAAATAAACACACTAAATGGAAATTGAAGTAGAGGAAATGAGAAAATTATGACTTATCAGAAAACCACATTCATGCGTAAACGTATACAACCTCCAATCGCCTTGGTCGAGTGGGCCCTTGCTCTTCCTTAAGATAGAGGTAATATTAACAATACAAGATACTTAGAATGATATCCACTTACATTAATTCAAAGAAGTTACATAACCTATTCAGTGCATCTGGAAAGTAAATACTAACTACTACAAGCTATATTGCAGAATATCAATATTATCCAACTATTAAATTATTCCACAAGGAGATGTTTTTATATAGACACATTTGGTTACATAGCATGCCAAAATGGTAGGCACTAGGTTATTCCACTAATAACATTTGATTAAAGTTCATAAAACCCTATAGAACTGCTAGAAACAAGATCCATATTTATAGGCCATTAATGGAAATATTGCTCCATAATTGCGTATCGACTCCAGACTCAAGCTCCTTGACTGCACACAAAAACTGGTAGTAAATTTTCATTATTATCTTGCACACGTTACCACATTTCACTCACAAAATCAATTAGTAAGAAGTTATACGGTTAACAAGTTGCATGAACAAGAGAGGAAAATTCATTGAACTCACTAAGATATGACCATATAAAGCATCCCCATGCATTAGTAAATCATGTTTAAATGAAAAATTATCAATCATATAAATGATATAAATAAGTCAAATAATATACTCATCATCTCCCCTGCACTTTACTTATTTCATGTCCCAATGAAAATCATCTTTGTCTTGCCCTTTGGCTAAGCTGTTAAGCCATGTCATACTCCTCAAATTGATCAGCATATTGTTTTATGGCTCCCTTACATCCTTGAGCGTTTGATATCACTTCTACCCAAGATGTGAAACTCTCATGTGACTGGGTAGCATTATTTTTCCAGGTTGTAGTTTTACTTAGGAGAAGAGTAGGCCTCACCTGTAGTCCTACCCATTCATCATTATATTTCTTGTCATTATTTTCTAACAATTTCTGAATTATTGTGATGAGTACATCACCTCGTCCTATATTCCAACTCAAATTTTGAATGGAGATAACCTCTTTCCTTTTCAATGGTAAACTCAAACTATCCCACCTTCTATCACAAGCCTACCTTGCTACTTCAAAATGCCACTGATTATAGGTTTCAAAGTCCTGTACACATTTTAGTAGGATTTTAAAAGTATTTTCTCCAATACCATCCTAATAGTAAAGAGATCTAAAATTATTTCTCATGGCCACATCATTGTGATGGGTAGGCCTAATGTAGAACCCGATGGTACAATATGTTTGATTGAAAATTTCCATTTTCTCTCCCCACACAATTTGATTCCTATATAGTGACTAGAAGGCCTTTAATTGAAAATATCCCACAAATAGTTTAATAAAGAAGTTAGGAACATTGGTGACTAGCATATTGTGGAGGTAGGATTCACATAGTTGATTTTGTATGTCAGGGGGTCTGTCTTGATAAATTGATAGAAATGTGTTACCATTAGGAGCTTCATAAGGTTCTTGACTACACAATCTTAGTAACTGCTAAGAGTAAAATTGTTCTTGAATAAACATACTATAGGTAGAAGAAGGTTTCCTACAGGCCAGAAGCTTACAGGCCAAAGGACAAACATAGTCCAAAAGAAATTGTAACTTCCTTTTCTTATTTATGTTGGCCTCAAGCTCTTCCTTTAATTTTTTATTTTCCTTTTTTTAACTCTTTATTCTAAAGAGATAATTGATTGATGTCTTCCAAAACTCTAATGCCTATATCTTTTTGTCTCTTTAGATGGATAATTTCTACCTGTAAAGTAGTAATTTCTCTAACATTTTCTACCGTTCTTTGTGTGAATGCAATTTGTAAAGATAAATTTGTTTCTTGTATACCTTTAATTTTTTCTTTGAGGAATAAAATTTATTCCAAATAACAATTTGGTAAATCATCTTCATGTAACCCACGGATGCCAGTCTCCACCGCAACCGGTTTTGGAGTTGGGGTCTATGTTGTAGGTACTAAGAGTATTTCTAGATCTGCTAAGTTGATTTCCGAAGATGCAAGCATATTTGAGCTCTTTGTGGTAGGGATAACTGTGGTGAATTCAACATCCTAAGATTGTTCAGTAGGGAAAGTTGAGGTACTAGCCCCTCCTTCTCTTCCAAAATGGGAGCACAATCATCATCAAAACTTCCAAATGGGAACTTCCAGGTCCTCATAAAGTACAAGACTGCCTTGGCCTTAACAAAATAGAAGAAGAAAGTGGCAATGTGCTCTTACCCTTAGAATTGGAGGCGTAGAAGATGGGTTCCCCTAACTAACAGGTTCCTCCACATTCTCCTATGAATGGTGAGAGGATGACTTGAGCTTGGGTCAAATAATGGAAGATGGCCCCTTTTTTAGTTTCTGTGGTTTAGAACCTTCCCCCACACTTATTTGTTTGATAATTTTCTTCATTTTGTAGAAAACTTGGTGCAAGAAAAGAAATTGAATAAGCACTGGGTGTTTTAGAAACTCCTTACCACCTCCATTCTTGTATTTCTATCCCACTTTGATGACTACATGGGATAAATATTTAGGTAAATTTACCCTAAGTGCAGGGTTTACGCAACTGTTATTTAAATGAATTAGAATTTTTAGTGAATCCCCACTAAGAACAAACGGTTTTCAATCACAAATGAATTATTTGTTGACCCATTTAGCTACTTCTTTCCAAATGCTAGGCATAATTTCCCTCTTAATCCCCTTCTAAACACTATTGGAGGTGAGGATCACCTTTAGAAATATTTTCCATCCTCATGAAACAGTGGAATCAAGTCATTAAGAGGAGCATTTGTCATAACCTTGAGACCAAAATCCAATAAACAAGATAGTTTAGAAATAACCCAACTATTGATTTCTACTCACTTTCCCCCAATGTGTGAGTAGGTGGCTTCAAGATTTACCAGGACTCATCCACTAAATTTTCATCTAAGCCCTCAAATTTCCTAATGATTGCCAGCCAACCAGAATCATAAGATACCTGGAAAATTGTGGCATTCTGGAGTAGTGGGTCCAGATATTCTAGTTCAAATTTTTTCTTTTGCCCCATAGTGCAGACAAATCCAGACAGTGGAAAAGACAAGATCAAGGTTGTGTTCAAATGCATAGAGTGACGAAAAGAAGTGATAAATGAGTCATAATTTGAAATACACCACAATATTTTAGTTGGGTATTGTCGGTGAAAATTTTAGCGGCATGAAAATTTTACAGGACCACATATGTGTGGGAACTTTTAAATGCATGGTATGGCACATATCTCATAATTTTGAATAGTAATGCCACATGTCCTTCCTATAAATCAGTACGTCCTCTTCTTAAAACTCGACATATGTAGTTTCCTTGGTAATTATGACTCATTACACCCCACTTTGTATCTTAATATTTGGAATGATATTACCAATAAATTTATTGAACGTTATGTATAGATTTAATCATGTTAGTTACATGAAATGGAGAATTACTTCAAAAGAAAATATTCATAGTGAAGTAAAATGCACTTACCCTTGTCAGCTCAGCTTCCTAATATCCCTAGATTTCCACTTCCTGCAATCTTAGATAAAATGTGATTAGTGTTCATTTAAACAATGAATATTTCTACCTTATTGAAAACAAAACATCTAACTAGGGGAAGAAGATTGAAAATATGACCATGTTCCTTTATTCAAATTCAAAAAACAATCACTCCTGACAGGAGGAGCTGAGAACCTCCACGGAATCCATTTCCTCACATAGCAGCATATCTTTGTTGAAGGTTTCCTTATCTAGATGTCACTAATACATCCTTAGTCTGTGTCCATTCACAAGAAGATTTTTTCTGTTTCCATCAGTTGGCACTAATCACACAAAGCCATTATCAAACACTTTTTATAACTGGTATGGTCCCAACCACCATGTTTGCAACTTTCCTTTGAACTATTGATATTTTGAATCAAAAATTAATACCCATTCTCCCTAATTAAAATTCTTGTATTTGATATGAGAGTCATGTCATGTTTTCCTCTAATGTTGGAGAATTTTTGTTATTTTTGTGCTTCCATCCTCATTTCATCCAATTTGTTCAGTTGCATCACTCTCTCGCGTTGTGCTTCATCCAAGTTGATTATGATTTCCAATGTTGTTCTCCATGTTTGCAACTTGAATTCCACAGGTAACAGTGGATTTTTCCCATGATAGAATCAAGAGTAGTCTTCATATTTTTGTCCAAGAACATCTCCCATGGCTATATTAGATGCATCAGTGTGAATATGGAAATGCTTCCCCCAATCAGGTCCTCTCAAGAATGGAGTAGCGGTTAGCTTTTCTTTGATAATCAGGAAATCCTACTGACATTGAGGATACCATTCAAAGACACAATCTTTTATCAGTAAAGAAAACATAGGTACATAAATTTTACTAAAGTCTTTGATGAACCACCTATAGTACCCTTCATGTCCAAGGAAACTCTTAATTTCAGTCTAATTCATTGGTGTATGCAACTAAGTTATTACCTCAATCTTTCTAGGGTCGACCTATATTCCTTTGGCAAAATTATAATGACCTAAGACAATTCCTTGATTAATTATAATCAAAAAAATTTCATGACTCAAGGATATTTGGTTCTGCTCACATCTAGTTAACAATTTTTTAAGATTATTTAGAGATTCATCAAAAGTGGATCCGTGGATAGTGAAGTCATCCATGTAAACTTCAACACATTAATTTGTAAGATTTGCAAAAATGGCCAAAATTGATCTCTAGAAAGTAGCAGGTGCATTACAAAGCCCAAATGGTAAGACTCTATATGAAAATGTACCCCAGGGACAAGTGAAGGTGGTTTTATCCTGATCAGCAAGTGCAATACTAATTTGGTTATACCCACTAAACCCATCCAAGAAGGAGAAATATTTCTTTCCTGTAAGATTGTTAAAAACCTGATCAATAAAAGGTAGGGGAAAGTAGTATTTCTTGGTGGATTTATTAAGTTCCCTATAGTCTACATAGATTCTCCATTTTTCATTTTTCTTGGGAGCTATAACTAATGGTGATACCCACTGACTATCATATATAGGATAGATGAATCCTACCTTCAACAATTTTTCTATCTCATTTTCAGCTATCTTTGGGTGTTGGATTAATTCTTCATTATGGATGTCTTATAGGTTTAACATCCTCAGTGTAGATGTTTGGATGAACCCCCATCATATCAGTATAATCCTAAACAAAATCTTGGGAATGCTTCCTCGAGATTTCTAAAACCCTGGTCTCTTTGTTGGCAACTAAGTTAGTACCAATGGTAATCTCTTTTCCTATGACAACAATCACTTGCTTGGTATCTTTCAAAATAATGATATCTACATCAGTAATTAAAGAATTCAATGGTAAAACATGAGGCTGAAGCATGTGCAAAATAGTCATATTTTCAAGAGACATAATCTTGGTTAAAGGAAAATAGAATTCAGTGACTGCACATTCTGCATTATAAGCATAGGTTTCTTTACAATTTTCATTAGAAATGTCACTTAACAAGGTAATATTATCAATTTTTTTATGAACAGATAGTGTTGAAGCCTTAATTCCAATTTTCGTAGCCCCAGTTCTGATTTTTGTAGCCCCAGTGTCCTCTTCATCAGACATTGTGTATGACTCAACAATTTATATCATGTGATTTTTTGTTGTAATGGTGGTCAGATAAGAAGAACTCAAATGATTAGTATTTGAATAATATACCTATACAAGTTCACAATCATACACATATGGATGGGCATGAGGATATAATGAAATATTATTTGATTTTTTTTCCCATTTGAAATGGTCATTTTTCATGTTCTACAGTCAATATACGCAGCAACAGTAATAAAACAGGGTCTTCCTAAGATGACTGGATATCCCAACTTCTGAGCTTTAGGCTGTAAGACTATAAATTCAATGGGATACTCCCAAGATTCAACCATGACCATCACATCCTCAATCACTCCATCTAGTACAACAATAGATTGATCTGGCAATTGAATAACTGTATTGGTTGGTTGCAATCCTGTTAAAGACAACATATTGAACATATCTGTTGTTATAATATTGATGGTAGCACCAAGATCCACCAAAAAGCTAGATATTGGCTAACCATTTACAAAAATAGTAATGAATGGACTCCCAAGATCCCCATATTTTGGTGAAATAAGCTTTCTAGCAACAAGATCAACTAGATTCCCTTCTACTTTGACCATTTTTGGGTATTTATTCTTCCTTCCCAGTGTATTTATACACTCATTTCTAATGCTCTAGTTTAATTCAATAATGTCCCTTATTGCTCTCAGAAGTGGGACCTCAATGTTTATATTTTTCAAATATTAAAATAGTGTTGTTTCTTCTACAGTTCAGGTTTCCCATAATCATTCTGGAAAAGGAGCTGCATGCACATTATCTTTTCCTTGACTATTCCTAGTGTCTTGCATATGTGGAACATGTTAATTTTCTTCATTTTCCTCTGGCATCTCTTCTTTCTCATTTTCTACAGGTATTTCTGTGATAGCAATAGGAGGATGATTCAAGGTTCTCCTGGACCTTAGTTGTAAATTATTGATAGTATTAACCTGCATTGTATCACTCTATCATACTTCATTAATTACAGTTGTCAGTTGATGTTTAGGGTTCACTATAGGCTGGGCTAGAAGTTGAGTTTGTGTTTCTTACCCATGTTATTGATAGTTTTGTGGTGGGGCCATTAAAACATGTTATGGGTTTTAGAACCTCGTTTGTTGATTAGAATTTTGTTGAGGTGCCCATTGTTGGTTTTGATTATAATTCTGTTGAGGTGCCTATTGTTGGTTTTGCCATGGATTTACATTCCCTGGTGGTGTCCAACCCTACTAATTGTAGGGATTCATCCATGGTAATAAATTTGGATAATCCATCTAGTTTAGTGGTGTCCACTTAGGTTTTCCCCAAGGAGGATGAGTAGCCTGACTAGGCCATGACATCCTCCAGGGATTTTGAATAGGTCAAGGAGCATACAAATCTTGATTATTTGGTATTTGAACAAATTTTACATCTGCATCTGCATGAGAGAAAAAATTCAATCCTTATTTCAGATGAGGTAAGAAAGTGCAATGTTTAATATCGTGATCAGTGACATCACAGATCAAACAAATGTCTGTGACATCCAAAGGACATTCTCTCAAATGATGCCTCTTCTTGCATTTAGGGAAATATATGTCTAGAGGTTCTTTTTCATCACTGGTCTTGGATTTCATCCCATCTATGGTTGATTTTAATTGTGACAAGATGTTTATTTTCATGTTATCCATTTCTTCCAAAAATTTGAAGTTACCTAGGGAAATCTTGGGTGTTTTTCTTTTCCTTATACCTCCTCATGTTCTAGAGTAAATTCTACATAGCTCAGTGATTTGTTCCATACTAAGTTTGTGCACATCACCTCCTTCCATAAGATGGAGGGAATCCTTAGTTTCCTCATCAATTCCTTTAAGGAAAACTCTCTTAGTGATTTCTGTATGTAACTCATAATCACTCCTCTGATGGAGAAAGAGAAATCTATGCAGATAATCTTATATATTTTCATCTTTTTTTTGCTTTATCTTGAAGAAATTTTCTTTCCTATCCCTTCCCCTACAGTATTCTTGATATTTATCCAAAACAAATTCTCCATGTTCTCCCAAGACTGAATGGAGTTAGGGGAAAATCCCATCAACCACTTCATAGCAGAGTCCTTCATGGTAGAAGGAAATAGTTTGAAATTCTGATTATTTGTTTTGTAGTCATATGTCTAACAAATAACTTTGAATTCAAACAAGAACTCATCTAGGTATTCTGTAGACATTCCTCAAAAGATATGGAGGATGGATGGTGAGATATTTTTCATAGGTGCATCCTTATCTTCATCTAAGTCAATGGGATAGGTAAAGGTTCTACCCAAGGGTCGGTTCTCATTATTCCCGTTGTCTCCCATTTCTTAATGTTGTTCTAGTGATAATTAGGATGATGTGGAGTGTTCAGAAGTGCTTCTAGGTGTTAGATTAGATTTAGTGTCACTTTCAGTGTTCCCTACTTATGCTCTATTTGGAGATATTATTTGGATATTTTGTGGTATAAATATCCCTTAAATGTCTCGTGGCCTATGCATCACTATTGGTCATGTAAATAAGGCCTAGGACTTCCACTATTTGTGGATATTAACTTCGTTAACACACATATCATGTAAAGTGAATAGAATGGCTTGTGTTTATGGTGTCCCTGGAAACGGTGTCAAAAATGATGGGTCGTTGTATTCTCCAATCATTTAACTAACAGGTTCTTCTGCTAGTGTCAGTATAAAACTAGGGTTTTGTGTTCAAGGTTGTATGCAATGAATCTCTATGCAACTCAATTGTCTGGTGGTTCCTTTTTGGGAGTTTTGACTATTATGCTTCTCTATTTTTGCTAATCTATGGAAATGTAACACTAAACTACAGAAATGACATTGTTGTAATGAAATGCATTCAATGGAAATACTTTGCTAGAATTATAATGCACACACCAAATTAATATGACTAAATTAAATTAACACACACTCTTAATTCAATTTGTAGAAATGAAATAACAAACTCCGAATTGAAATTGCATAAAAGGGAAATACACTCTCTGCATGGAAATTGTGATGAAGGAAATAAACACATTGAATGGAAATTTCAGTAGAGGAAATGAGAAAATTATGACTTATCAAAAAACCACATTCATGCGTAAACGTATATAGCCTCTAGTCACCTTAGTCGAGTGGACCCTTACTCTTCCTTGGGAAAAAGGTAATCTTAACAACACAAGATACTCAAAACGATATCCACTTACATTAATTCAAATAATTTCCATGACATATTTAGCACATCTAGAAATTAAATACTAATTGCTATGAACTATATTGCAGAATATCAATATTATCCAAACATTAAATTGTTCCACAAGGAAATGTCTTTATATAGACACATTCAGTTGCATAGCATTCCAAAATGGTAGGAACTAAGTTCTTCCACTAACAACATTTGATTAAGGTTTATAAAACCCTACAAAATTTCTAGAAACAAGACCTATGTTTATAGGTCGTTAATGGAAAAAGTCATCCAGGACTACATACTGACTCCAGACTCAGGCTCCTTGACTGTACACCAAAATTGGTAGTAAATGTTCATAATTATCCTATAGATGTTACCACATTTGACTCACAACAGAAATTATTAGGAAGTTATACAATTAACAAGTTGCATGAACAAGAGCAATGAAAATGCATTAAACTCACCAAGATATAACCATATAAAGCATCCCTATGCATTAGTAAATCATGTTTAAATGAAAAATTATCAATCATATAAATGATATAAATAAGTCATATATTTACAAACCTAGGTGCAGGTGCACATGTAGTCATACTAGAGGATATGATGGGTGTATGGATGGATTGAGTAATATCATGTGATACAGAGGAAAATATGGCTTCATCATTACGCCGGATGGTGAATGGTTTAGTAGATATAGATTCAAATTCAGTAGATGATGATGTTGATTCTGAAGATGTGGGTTTAGATTCAACTAGTATTAAAGTTTATTCTGAAGATGTGGATTTAGATTTAACTGATATTGTGGTGGAATCAAGAGTCGGTAATGTTTTAGTAATTTTGTTAATTGTGTGGTGAGTTTCAACAACGTTTGTTTGTGGTTGATCAATTGGTAGGGGATGGTTTGGAACAGGTTATTTAAATATGTCAAGATTCTAATTCAGGGGTGCATTTGGATTGTCTAAGTGAAGGTCACCCCTGTCAATCAAATCTTGAAGGACATTATGAAAAGTGTGAAATTTTGATGTCATGTCCCTTAACCCTGTCGTATTTACAATAATCATTATCGCAATACCAAGAAGGTTTGGATAGGGATGTGTCAATGGGTCAAATTGGTGGGAGAGATATCATATTTGTAGTAAGTAGTTTGTCAAATATTGTGCTACAAGTCTCTCCTATGGGTGTGTAGTTGTGTTGTTAATGGGTACAGTTTGTAGTAGGTATTTCCTTAGGGGTGGATTTAACCACTAAAGTGTTAGCAGATGACTTAGATTTATCAGGATTGGAGGACGTTTTAGATGGGAACTCAATTTTTTGGTTTCTTAGGATGAAGTTTAACTCAACCATCTTCTAGAGCTATAAGTTCCAATTTACGGGCCATAGTAAAGGATTCGTCAAAGGTCTGGAATGATTGAATTTGTAATGTTGATGAGATATGTTTAGCACATGATCAACAGAAGAGTTCAATCAATTCAGCTTGTGGTAATGAAAAGGAAAATTTATTGATTATATCTCTCCAACGGGAAACAAAATCAGCAATGGACTCATCTTCAAACTGTTTAATAGCATAGAGGTCATTAATAGTGACTTTACGGGCTATGTTTATAGAAAAGTGTTCTAATATGAGTTTTGCAAGTTATGTGAGTGAGTAAAGTGATTATTGAGAAATTCTACTATACTAATCCAACACAGGGCCGGTAAGGGACATGCAAAAAGTCCTCAGCACAAGTTCCTTATCATGGGCTATTAGATAACAAGTATGTGGAAATATCGAATGTGTTATTGGGGATATTCTTTGCGATAGAATTTGATAAATTTTTGAATTTCCCAATGAGATGGATAGGATTTTTATGGTACTGAAGGGTGAATGGGCTCATTGCAATTTTGATCATAAGAGAGAACATTCTTGGGTGTTGATGAATCAGCCTCAAGACTGGATATGCAGTTCATGAGAACTTGCAGAGGATTAGGTTGTGGTGGTTGTTGCAAGGATGAACCAGGATGGAATGAAAACTGGTTAAGTTGTGAGTATACTTGATAATTTTGAGGTACATTCTGTTGGTAAGGAATATTTTTTTTGTGGAACATTCTGCTATGGAATGTTTTGTTGAGGAATATTGTATTTTAGTGAGATGTTCTGTTGAGAGATGCTTTGTTGAGGGAAACTGTATTATGGAATGTTTTACTCAGAAAAAATACTATAAGTAGGGATGTTTTGTTGGGGTACATTATGTTGATATGGAATATTAGTAGAAATATTCTATTAAGAAATACTTTGCTGGTAAGGGATATTTTATTGTCAAATGTTATGTTGTGAAGGGATACTAGTAAGGATATATTGTTGGGAAGAGATATTTTATTGTGGGATATTTTGTTGTGAAGGGATACTATAAGTGGGAATGTTTTGTTGAGGTATATTTTGTTGATATGACATACCATAAAGTGGTTGAGACAATAATGGCTATGATGGTTGAATGTATTGGTATGGATTTGAAGTGGATGTGGTAGTGAAAGGCTGTGAATAAGGAGGAAAATATTGAAAGGGTGTGGCAGAATCAGTAGAGGATGGTGTTTGTTGTGGTATTTTTTGTCAGATAAGGGGCATAGTACATTAGTTTGAGACAAGATTATTTCTAGCAATAACACTAGTATTAACTAAGGGAGAGGATAAGGGAATACAAAATGATACTTTGGATGGAAGTACTGACCAGATGAGAGGATAAGGTGATAAAAGTGGTAACAGAACTCATTGGAGGTGTCTAAACTGATGAAGATGTTGGAGGGATAGATGAAGAGGCAGACATGTTACTTAGGGGAGATGTGGAACCAATATAAGGGTCTAGTGAAGATGTATGTTGTTGGGCAGTTGTGTCTTGAGATGAAATCATATGTAGACTAAAAATAGGAGAGGAAGACAAAACTTCAGGTTGACTTAGAGGTGGATATGAATGTATCTATTGAATGACAGGTTAATATTTTGGATCAATAAGATGTGAGATCCCAGATGAAGGATTAGGGATGTATGGTGGTGGTTCAGATACCAATTTTTTGTTTCAATCAATGGGGGGTGAGGAACTGCATAAAAGATCGGGGCTATTCGAAGTTGGCTTGGGTTCAAATTATTGTGAAGATCCAGATAAATGATCTGGAAAGTTTGAGGATGGTTTAGGTGTAAACGTTTGAAGTTGAACACCCCTAGCTGTGAGATAAGTGTTAAGGGAAATTGGGTTTGAATCCAAAATTGATTCAAAATGAGGGTCTCCTCTATCATAGAAAGGAGGTTCAAATGACTCCAATTAAGAGCTAGATGATTATGGTTTCTTGGTTTCTTCTTGCTCAAAGGTATGTAAATATTGACTACAAAATTGATGTGCAAAATACAAGAGATGTTGTCTCATCTCTTCATTATATTTCCCCTCTATTTCATTCCAGGCTCTATTGGTGTGTGTTATTTTCCACATCATTAGGTGATTCATCTAACTTAGGTGAGATCATAGGTTCATGTGTCATTTATGGGTCATTATGAGACTCTCTTACACGTTAGTGTGTCAACGCGTCATTGTGTCAGTGCATCATATGTGTCATTAGGAGTTACACTTCTATTTTGGGAATGTAACTCCCCCTCTCTACTTGAGTTGTCATGATTGCAGCACTGGGGGTTACTTAGCACCTCCTATATGTTCACCCCATTTGATCTATGAGATAGAGGAGAGTTTGTGGATTATAACGAGGTTCTACCCATGTTTTGAATCTTTACATGCACATTCAGTTGATGCTCGCTCCTCCTGAGATATCTTCATGATGTCATTCGTACGTCCATTGATGTGCACGTTGTCCCTCGTGATCCTCACTTTTGGGTTTCAAACCCTCTTACATGGTATAAGAGTGGATCTTGTGGATCCATGCACTCTTTGGTTTTCTCATGTATTTTCTAGCTTCTGGCATGATATTTATTTCTCATTGCATGTTTCGTAATGGTTATTCCATTTTGCTCTTCTTGCATTGATTCAGGTTTTATACCTCTATTCGGTTTTCCAAGTTTTGTATTCGTGTTTGTGGTTTTCGGGTTTTCAGCTACTTGCGTGAGGACCTTTTTGAGGAATCTTACTAGTTTCAGATTGCAGGTTAAATTTTTTCTTGGTTTTAGATTTGTGTTGCTCTATCCTTTAGCCCACTGGTCATTGGCTTCTCCATTGAGCTTGATTCTGAGCTATGTCTAAGGCAACTTCCTGATTGCCTCCTTGGTGACTGTTTGTTACCTCATGCTCTGGGTTGTTCCTGCTCTGCACCTGATGTTACCTCCTTACTGGATGATGTCATTGTTCATGGTCGTTGGCTTCTTATCTAGGTGTTCTCACTTATCTATTGAGTGTTTGGGTATATTGAACCTTGAGTTCTGCACTCTTGTGGTTTCTATTTCTCGTCTGTTAGGACATTCATCCTGGATTAAGTCTTAGCCTTCGTGGTTCACCACTCATTCCTCCTTCTAAAGTCTCACCTCAGCTCTATGTGCCCCATCGACTTCTGCTTGCTCATGTTGCATTTGATTAATCTGTTTTGTCTTCTTAATTGGGCTACCCATTATTTGTTGTAGCTCTAGCTTGCAGTTACTCGACCATGTACCGGCTCCTTTCGGTTTTCTCTATGTCACCATGTCACTAGCCCTCCAGACTTACTTTGGCACTTCGCTTTCACGGGTCCACTAGTCTAACATGGCCCCATTTCTTTTGGAGATCATTCGTGTTATGTGAACTAGGTTGTGTCAAATCTTCTTCAGTTGACTACCTGTTTTGGTTGTTTTTCTGGCTGTACATCTCTGTATTAAACAACTCCCAGACTTTCCCACTAGTCCTCAACTGTGTGAGTTTGCTTTTCCATGGAATCCGGCTTGCTTGCATTTGTATTCTAGGCTTGACCAAGTTTTCCAACCTTCACTCACCACATGGCATCTTGCTCTGGCTTCAAGCTCCTATGGTCTTAGCTCTACTAGGTCATTTCATCCTACACTAGCTATTCTGACATAGGAAAGCGGTGATTTCACTACTACACTCAAAATCTAAACTTGCAACAACTCTCCTCTGGCGTTACATTTTTTGGTCTTCTACTAGGATTACACTACCAGTCTCTCCAATGAAAATCTATTTCAAACCTTTACACGGTGGCCCTATAGTCAGACTCTGCAGTGCATATTATTTGAAGTGGGCTCCACCTAATGGGTTTCAACTCTATAGGCTTGGCAATGGTTAAACCTCTGTAGTAGCTTGGTCAACAACCACATGACTTAACAACGAGGCCCCCCATCCATCCCCTTTTAGAATTTTTTAGAGGTTAAAACAATCCATTTTTTGATGTTTTGAGGAAAAAACATTCCTTTATGGCATTGTAATAATTTCTGGGTTCTAATTTTGCTTGTATCAAGCCCTTCCTATGTGTGTCGAAGACGGAGGGTGAGGTCTGGGGTTGGCAGGAGGCTAATCCCCCCTCATAAGAAAAATAAACCCTACCTAAAATTTGATGCCATTTCCAACGAGTACCCACACGACACCCTTTGCACCCATTTTAGGCACTTTTTTAATCATTTGCAGCATTTATTGGCATTTTCCATCAGTTGTGGGAATCGTATTTATACTATAACTTTTGACTCGCTGCTCATTTTTGAGTGCTTCTTTAGTCAAAGTTGCATGATTTTTCACACATTACGTGATGACATTGTCAATTTTTGTAAACATGCTACTTTATAAAGTGCCACATTATGGGGGGTTCACTAGTACTCTTGGGTTTTTACATGCAGACACATTATCGGCCGAGTCTGACGTCTTGCTTTTGTGCACCTTGCACTTTTGCTTCCACATCATGGAGAGTGCTCTTTCTAGACTTGAGTGTCATAGGATCTCCTTATAGCCTCCGCCACTTCTCACTGGGAGAGGGAACTATTCAGCTTGGCGTGCTTCCATGGAACGTTACTTCACTCACGAGGGTCTTTTACCCTTCTTACTTGGGCTAGTTCCTGCACCCACTGATCATCATCATCTGGAGGACTTCCTTGACACTTGTGACCATATCTTTGGTCACATGATGATGCATGTCTCTTGTTCTCTCTGGTTTCACGTGGCAGACTCAGATCCACCTCACCGTGTCTGGAGCATTCTTCAGTCCCTCTATGGAGACCCTTCACATACTGTAGCCATTGTTGTTGCTGCTGATTCAATTGTCTCCTCTTCTTCATGTGATGATAGTTCCACTGACACAAACTCACTTGGTTCTACTTCTGATGATGAGGATTGTGCACCCAATTCTGATGTCGAGAGTACTACAGAGGACTCTTCTCCTCTTTCTCTCACTATTCTAGAGAGTGTTGACACATCCCACATCTCATCAGATATTGAGCAAGTCTCCTACTCAGCCTCATACAATCATCACACCCACCTCTTTTCCACCTTTCAGTGTGCGAGGCCCTTTCACTCCTCTACCTTCATTGGATGACTCATACCTATCTGACATCACTCTTCTTGTTTGTTGAGCCCCCTCATTGGGATGAGTATCTGTCTGACCTTAGTCATCTTTTTGCAGAGTCTACTTGTGATGCACTATCAGTTCCTCATCCATCTACAGGTATTTCAAAGGATTTCATCATCTCTGTTGTTGGGAGTGCCCCTTCTGGGACTCTTACCACTTCCACTTTTCTGGAGACCTTCATTGATCCACCCTTAGTTGTGGATCCCTTTTCTGTTGTGGAGGATGTTTTGTTCCCTTCACATCACTTGGACATCCTTTCTATGGGTGTTCCTCTTTTTCACTCTGATAGTTCTACACATGTGGCATTACCTTCAGTTCCTTGGCACTCACTCGCTAGACCTATGTCACACTTTGGTGGACCAGACTCAGAGTTCTTCGTGTTGCTACCTTCGGTTTCCTTTGTGGAGTGGGCGGACTTCCAGCACTCCATTTTTGTCCTTCCTAAGGGCAGGCACATAGTTCGTTACAGGTGGCTCTTCTTCAGTCTAGAGGTAGAGGATCTTGTCATCGACATTCTTCTGGGAGACTTCTTAGAGCTGCAGAGTTCAGATCCATCCATGACATCTTCTGCATTCCTCTCGTCTCCCTCTTCTTCTCTCTTCTTCTTCTTTCCAGAGATTTCCTCTTTGTACATGGGTACCCTTTCAAGCTCATCTATGGCAGGGACCCATTTTTGGCATCTTTCTTAAGATTAGAGAGTGTGTTTTTCTCTTGTGGTGGATGTTTTTCCCACTGGGTTTTCCTTCACTACTTGAGATCTTTTTTCTTGTACGTGGGTACCTCATCAGGCTTTGTGTGGGACCCATTTCTCATTTCTGACTTTCCGCCTCATCCTAAGTTACGATGAAGAGGAGGTGTTGGTGTGTGTTATTTTCCACATCATTAGGTGAGTCATCTCACTTAGGTGAGATCATAGGTCCACGTGTCATTTAGGGGTCATTATGAGATTCTCTTACGCGTCAGTGCGTCAGTGTGTCATATGCGTCATTGGGAGTTACACTTCTATTCTAGGAATGTAACTCCCCCTCTCTACTCGAGTTGTCATGATTGTAGCACTGGGGGTTACTCAACACCTCCTATATGTTCACTCCATTTGATCTATGAGATAGAGGATATTTTTTGGATTATAACAAGGTTTTGCCCATGTTTTGAATCTTTACATGCACATTCAATTGATGCTCTCTCCTCCTGAGATCTCTTCACGATGTCGTTCACACATCCATTGATGTGCATGTTGTCCTTTGTGATCCTCACTTTCAGATTTCAAACCCTCTTAGGGAATGCTCATAAAAGATCCCATTTAGGATCAACATGTAGAAATCGTAATTGGTTATGGAATGGACTTTATACATTGTTGTAATGGCAAATGGTAACTGCATAATGTGATGTAGATCCATGGTTAGTGGAATAAGAGGTTGTAGATAGAGGAAGAATGAACCATAAGCTAACAACATTCAGACCATGTTGTAAGGGTCTGGATAATAGTTGATACATATTTTTAGAGGCTTGATTGTAGTTTAGTTGTCTTGTTTGTACCATTGTAAAAAAAACAACAAAAAATAGGCCTTGATGATCATTGACTAAATGGAGCCAATTACAAGCAGCAAGGAAAACCAAGCAAAATAGATTTTTATATTTTCTTTATTTAATTAAAAATGGTAAAACATGTAAAATGGACTCAAGTGGTCTTATGAAGTAGAATTATGATATGGTTTAATGAGAAAAGGTGTTTAAGGACAAGTCCTCGATAGGACCTTGGTCAGTGATATGTGAGGCTCCACAAATTTGTAGGCTACCTAGATGGGTGTGGTATTGGGGCCTACCTCCTCACTTCACAGTCCTGTAGCAATAAGGGTGTCAGGTGCTTTTCCAATATACCGATAGATGAGATGGGTAGGAATCTTGGTATAGAACACCAGAGTTAGAATCTCCTTTAACACTCTGATGAATTGTTAGAGGTAAACATATCGATGTGGAATTTTTTGAGTGTACGTTTTTATGATCTCCATGGGTAGCTTGTATGTAAGGGAAAACTAGAGTCAATTCTAACTAGGCTTGGAATTCTCCCATAAAGCTATGTATGGGATGGTGATTACATTGTGACTGGAAAAAATATTGCCCAAGTGTTGATTTCAGATGGTGACAATAAGAAAAACGCAATAATGAAAACAAAATAGTGCATAGGTTGTGCGTAGAAGATTAGCAGATTGGAAATGCCGAGATAAATAGTCTTCTAGAAACTTATCTACCCTTACATGCATGGGTTAAGAATAGACATGAGAGTAGAAAGTAGAAACAAGAAGCAAAAAGCAAATTTTTAGGATTTGACAAACAATTAGATAAATCGTAAGCAATTTTCCCAATCGTAGGCGATTTAGTCCATTTCAGAAGTTAGAGCTAATCACATAGAGATTCATATCTATAGTTAATTATGGTAATATATTTTAGCGAAGCTTGCAAATAAATGTAGGGTCTAGGTGTAGCAACACATGCCTATTATGTATCAGAATAACTTTTTTCAACCTAACCTAATAAGCACAAAACTAATGTTGGGGTTGAAAGTCCCCACTACCTATTATGTGTAGATATTACATGGCTTAATTATTGGAGACACACTGTAATGTTACAGGAGTATAACCATGATATGATTTACACGCAAGAGTGAAGGTAACCCATGAATGTGGTTCAAATATGTGTTTAGATAATTAATATAATGGAATGGATGGATAATGGTTATTGATTCTAGAGGATATAGGGCCAATATGAATATGGTAAATCTTCCATCACCTGTTACACGATGTTTGATTCACTTATGCACTATGGTTGTGATCTAGCTCTATGTTATAGAATTATCTTCTTACAATTATGAAATATGGGACTTCTATGACCATGTTTTCACCTTGATATATCTCATATTACAAACTGAGGGAGTTGGTACCTTAGCAACTGCAGGTGAGCAACCCATAGATCACCTTTTATCAAAGTGATGGATCTGTAACATATAGAGGCTTCTATGTTAGCATGCGCGTGAAAAAATGGATTTTCACGCAGAGGCCTTTTGGTCGATTGGATCAGCTAGGGTGACCACGCCAATTACCCTGCGGTAAAGCTTGCAATTTCTTGCTAAGAATAATGAAATTTGTGAAGCAAGTAATCTCCACAGGACTCAACAATTCTCCCACTTGTAGATGTTCAGATTGTTGCCATGTACCATACTAGTTATAAATCTTACACGATGCATTCTTGGCATGTTTCAACAACTGATTTCAGAGCCACCGGCTAGAGAAAGACCATAGAAGTGGATTGAAGCTCCACACTTTCCTTAGTGCCAAAACATAAAATTCATTCCATTTATTAGGGTTCAAAATCACATTTTGACATAATGAGGAATTGAGGAACTTTAGTGTTCCCATCCTAGAAAACAAATATGAAGTGATATCTCAGTTGAATGTGTTTCATTCTTAAAATAAGTCCTGAGTACTTTATCAGATGAATCACACTTTGACTACCATTATACAATCTCCAAATGACGGGCTTATTACAATTTCCCAAGAGGAAGGACAACCTTCATCTTCTCGATGATATCTTTGCTATGCCTCTATGTTGGCGAGAGAAACTTTGTTGGGTGGACAAACTTGTGGATTTATTGCCAACACTCTGGGAATCTAAGTCCCTCTACTTAACCGGTGCAGTTGTTGAATGTGCATGTGAGAGAAAGTGTGGATTTCTATGGTGGTATTTCAACCGGGGATCCAACAAGGGCACTCCACTAACCCTATGACAAAGCTAGAAATCTCTTGCTAGGGAAGTCTTCATCTGTAGAGTGGGAAAGGGGAGTGAGAAAAGAGGTAGGAGAACTAATGTTGCAGGTAGAAAATCATATTCCTGCACACACACTAGTTAGAAACTTCAACACATGCATTTATGGGAAGAAACAACTCTACGAATAACAACAAGACCAAATAGAATTTATTGATCACCAAGTATCAAGAAACCCCTTAGTCAAAGAAAGCTAGAAACTCCTTCTTATATTGATTTCTCAAATCAAAGTTGTACATAATGTGGGAATGGAAGAAATTTGAGAGGGGAAGAGAGTAGAAGAAAATGGCTATCTCCTTTGCTTTCTCTAGGTACAATGCACTCTTGAGTTTACAAGATCAATTGCCAACACTTTGCAATGGGAATGGCATTACAATTTATAGAATGAGAGGTGACTTATCATCTTCCTCATGACCCTCCATATACCTTAATATGACTTAAGACTGTTCATATTCCACTTTAAATATTTAAGTCCCTTTTATAATAGCAAGGCAACTTAATTTAAATTATGTTTCTAAAGTCATTTAAGGCATATCAAAAAGTGCAACCCTCAACGAAAAATATAACATTTGAAAGTGAGAGAAAGTTGGGGGGAAGAGGAGAGAGAAAGAGATAGAAGAGGAAGAAGAAGAATGAAGTTATGCCGAAGGATGAGTTGCTACAGTGGACTTGGTGAAACTCCATTCTCACTGACTGTTCTCCATGACTTCGTAATCCTGAGAAGGATTCTGAACAATGATCCACCTTGGCTTCCTATCTCCCTTATAAAAACTCAACTTACTATTTTTAGTAAGTATGAGAAATCAAGTCTCTGATCTTCAATTGGATGTTGCGGCTCAATTTTCCTCTTTCTCCCTGCATTCCTCATTCCTTCTGGATCAAATTTCTATTTTTAGCAGGTGCTCAAGGGCACACTTACTATTTTTAGTAAGTGCCAAAAATGTCTGTTCTGGTGGATTCTCAGCTATAGTGCACCTCCAATGTCTTCATCTTCTTCGCAGGTTCTTCTATCGATGAATTTCCCAAAATAGCAATTCCTATGTAGTAGACCTATTATTTTTAGAAAGTTTTCCTCTGGGAGTCAGATTGACGTGGAACAAATTTTTTTGATATGTTTTTTTTCCCCAATATCCTCCCTCTAAAATTTTGGGCCCACCCGCTTAATAGTCCAGGAGATTTTAAAGTTTTAATTTTTAGACCTGGCAGTGCTTCTGGGTACGGTAGCCATTAATGGACCTCAAAATTGTAGGTCTAGTTTTCTCCTCTATTTGTGAATAAAATTATATTTTTGATGTGGGTTTTTTCTTCTGGTGCTTCATGTGAAATCTTACTTCGATCTGACAACCGGTTTGATGGGAAATCCCACTTCTTTCTTCGTTGAGCCGGAAAGGAGATTTCTTCATTTTGGATGCTCTATCACACATGAGGGGAGTTTGAAGGTCTCTTGTTGATGGCCTTGGGTAGAGGAATGAGCAGCAAAATATATCTTGTTGTTTCATGCATCCATTTGCAGGAGATTTCTTCAACTTCTCATTTCATGGCTATGGAGTTTTCTTGTTTTCTCCTTTTGTGCTTTGTGCTTCTCCTTATGTGTTTGATGAGGATTCCTTCTGAGACCTACATGCTTTCATGGAGTGGGAGGGGAGTGAGTTTTTATTAGGTCTAGTTTGAGTTCTTGCAATGGTGGAGTGATGGAAGAAAGTTGTAGAGGAAGTATGGAGGAATGAAGTGCACATACAACTGTTAGAAGTTAGAAGCGGAAAAAAGCGGCACTTGGAAAAATTTCAAAAAGATATGCACAGGTAGGGCTTGGACACATTTTTCCATGCTTGATGTCCCTGACCTCAGGGATGTGAGGGACATCAAATTCCATGTGGTCAAGAGCATGACATGTGGCGTTTGATCCAACGACAGGGAATGAAGGAGGAAAAAGTTGATTTAAAGCACTGGGAGCTAAAAGGAGGTCACATGGGTGTCCAGAAGACTCCCTATGGGGTATGGGATTTTTCAAGGTCTGATGTCCCCCACCTTAGGTGACATAAGGGACATAAAATTCCATGGTGGTCCTGGAGGTGACACATGGCACCCGTTTCAACGGCATGGAATGAATGCTCTAAAAATGCACCTGGGGCTAAAACTCGGTCACGTGGGTGTCTAAATGACTCCCCATAGGGGATGGGCACATTTTTCAAGGTCTGATGTCCCCCACCTTAGGTTCATAAGGGACATCAAATTCCATGGTGGTCTTGGAGCTGACACATGGCACCCGATCCAACGGTAGGGAATGGATGCTCCAAAAATGTACCTGGGGGCTGAACTGTCAAGTCTGGAGGTCACATGAGGGTCCAAGAGGTCATATGAGGGCTGAGAGGGCTTCAAGGGGGATGGGAGCAATTTTCCAACCTTGATGTCCCTGACCTTGGGGACATGAGGGACACAAAATCCCACTAGGCTCCTGGTGTTGACATGTGTCCTCCCAAAAATTTGGCTAAGTCCTGAACTTGTAACAGTGATAACTTGAGCTCCCGATGGAATTTTTTGAAAAAAATTTATATGATCCTAACTAGAAATAGCCTTATGAATCAATGGTGTGGGGTATCATGTCTTTATTATTCCATTTGATCCCTGAAAAATCAGATTTTTGATTTTGTACTCCACTTGTGCCTGAGAAAAACTTCTTGCAGACCTGATGCACCAAAGTGTTGTGAAAAATATTATTTCACCATCATGTAGGTCTTGGAATCCTATTTCTGGAGATATTTTTTTTTCTCCTAACTCCATCTGGAGCTCCCGGAATCTTCTTCTAAAGCCCAGAAGCTGTTTTAGGCCTGTGTACCGCCTAGGCTTGTGAACCCTTTTTTTTACTCAGACTGCTCCAAGTCTTGCAAAACTTCCCCAAACCTTCAAAAATAATTTCCATTATGTTTTAAGGTCTTCATTTCATCTCTGTGTTGAATTTTTCCCTTCCGTTCCACTCCAGGGAGTTGAATCCAGTCCTGGGAAGGCTAGTGATAGCCCTTCCCTATACTGCCAGAAGATAGTGTCTTTTTAGAACTCCCTAAAATCACCTAGGGGAATGAATAGAATTTCCTAAATCACCTAGGGGAAAAAATTGACATCAAATAGGGGGTGATCAGACTGACAGATTTGACCTGGGGTGCCTAGGAATGATAAAACATGAAAAATTTTCCATAGGGGTATAGTTTTCATGCTTGGAAACTTCCAATTTCTCTGTTGCACATTTTCACAAAAACATTTGGCTCTAGCTTGGGGACATGACATGGACTGAGCACAATGAAGACATGACATGGAATCTAGAATCTCAATTTTAGACCATATAATTCATTGACCAGTGCCTTATCCATTGGGCCCTGTGGAGTCATGTACAACTTCTAGAAAGGAAGATTAGAAGGAAACACACACACATTAAAAATGAAGGAAAGGAAACACACGACACACAACAGGAAGGGAAACACACACAACAGAAAGGGAAACACACCTATCAATCACCTATGGTACAAGGTGGGGGACAACCCACTTTCACTGAAATACTTTTCATTTCTCAAAAGTTACCCCTGAAGAGGTAACACCGAATGATGATGTTCTATGAAGCCATTGACAGGTTCCAAAAAGTAGCCTCCCTTCCTCAACTGCTTATGAAAGCCAGGTGATTTCACAATTTTCCTTTTACTTTGTAGGAGTGAGTCCATATGAGCTTCTTGATGCTCGAGTCCTTGCTTGGAAATTCCATTGCCTTCATGCTCTTTGAAATTGGTTTCATCGTGCCAGTTTCCTTCCATGTTTATCCATATAGCCAATTCTCCATCGAGCATCTCATCACTGCCCCAATGCTGATTTTCATTCCAATTCCTTTGATATTCTGAGTTACTTTCTTTCCCAGGTCTATGCTCATTGACATCTTCTCTATGAGAAACCTTTGATTCATCCTTTTCCTTCACTCCACTGCGAGGTGCTTGAGTACTGATGGAAGGATTGGATGTGAACTCATACTTGTCTTGTATGTCCATGACACTAATGAAGAGATCAAGAATCATCTCAGGATCTTTTGCAACTTCTACTGCATCTAAGATTTCTTGCACGGAGTAATGTTTCATCATTTCCTGTAGTTCCTCTTTGTACCCCTTTGAAGAATCTTTATCTTACAACTCAAATAAACTATCTGGAGGGATTACCTCATCATCTCGAGAATCACTGCACTCTACCAATCCTTCATCAAAAAGAGCTTCATCTTTAGAGGTCTCGAAACTCCTTTCTTTAATTTCTTCATCATGGGAAGAGTCTTCATCTTCAAATGGGAAAGAAAATATCTCCATTTTGGTATTGCATCCATCAATCATTAGCTCAAGAGTGGCATCATATGTTTCATCTTGCCTTATCTCAATATGGCCAACCTTCACATTAGTTAAGGCTTCCAAATCAGCTTCACGCTTGTCTTGCAAATTTGTGGCTTGCATCAGGAGCTCGAGACTGAGCTCAGGATCTTCAGTTTCTTCTGTGGCTCTAAGCATTTCTTGTACAAACATTTCTTTCAAACCTTTCATGAGCTCATCACAAGCTGATTTTGTCTCTCCATAGATGGCCTGACTAAGATCATCCTCATCCCCAAATGGGAATGAGAATAACTCCTCATCTTGTAAAATCATATAAACTGATTTTTCTTCTTGAAAATCATCAAGAACCATCTCCTCTTCCTCATGGTCTGCATCATCTGGTGATTCAGGACTGTCCTCTTGTAACTCGAATCTCCTCAATGCTTCTTCAAAATCCAAATCTCTTCGGGAAGGCATGTCTGGGCCTATCAAGATGGGGATATCCTCTTCCTCCTCAGTTGCCACAAAGTGATTCATCTGCCTGCTACCTTGATACAAGATGTTAGCTTCTGGAATTTCATACCGTGTACCTCATTTTCTTCTCAGGAAGCAATTTATCCATGTCTCCCTTCACTGGTATGGTTGTGGATGACCAATTCATCTAAATTTTCCCTCCCAAGTCTCGGTAGAAACTTCTACTCAACAACATTCCGAATGAGGCCGGGACATCGACTACCAAAATCATCACTGAAATTTTCTTGTCCAGAAATTTGGTGAGAGACACTTGTGCATCTTTGACCTTCCCTACAAGTGGGACCTTTTTTGACTCCAAAGAGTAACAAGAGCCACTAGGTGGAGTCATTGTAAGTTTAAGAGCCTTGGCGACCTTCAAAGGCATCACATTGTCTGAGGCACCAGAATCTATTATGCAATTGTTCAGTACATATTCTCCAACAAGAAGGGAGACATAGAAAGGTTTAACTTTATTAGTCTTTGATGCACTCAGAGAAAGCATGTTCTATGAGGGAGGTGTAGGTGAGTTTGGTAGCATGCCTTTGGAACTAGAAGTTACAACATTGGGTGTTAGACTACCACTCCTGATGTATCAGACGAACCTCTCGAATTGTTCAGGATGAGTCCACAAATATTCAGTTTCAGTAATCTGCACTTTGGCTTTGTTTGCATATTCTATGAATTCAAAGGGAGCAGATGTGGACAAGGGGAGTGAAGGGACTGATTTTGGGGTCTGGATAGGCTTGGGAGTAGGATTTGATGTTTGAGGAATGGAGGGTATTTTAAAAGGTACACTAGGAGATTTCAAGTTATTAGATTTTGTAGGAGCAGATTTGGGTTTAGAAATGGAAGAGACATTGGAAGACTTACTTGGGATTTTGGGAGTCTTCTTACTTGCTACGGGATCAGGATCCAACAATGTAGACTTCATGGAAGATGGAAGTGGGGATCCTCAACTGATTATTTTATTTTTTGGAGTCTCCATAGGAGGATCATCAACCTTCTTTTCTTTTGCAGCAGTGGAGGGAGATGCTCTTTTCTCAGAATGAGAATGAGTGAATACCACACATGAGAAACTAGGTGCATCTTCTTCATCTTCTTCATAACCTCTAGAATACTCACAAAATCTGATTTGTGCATCATTCTCAAACTCATCACTTTCTAGGAAACTGCCACCTTCACTTTCTTGTTCAAGCTCTTCTTCATCTTCTTGAAATCTGCAATTTATGTTCATGGGTGGGGCCTCCAAGGTGAGCCTTTGGGGTGCTCCCACAATCTGATTTTTGTTTCTTCTTTGGGAAGAAACATGTTCAAATATTTCCCTCTTCAAATATGCTATCTCATTTTCCAACTTTTGCAATGATGGATTGGTTCTCTCATCTTCAGGATGTTGGGCCTTGCCCTTTGATGGATTCTTGATCTTTCCAGAGAGGATGAGATCATCATCCAATTCAATGGCCCTCCTTTGTGCTTCTACAATGTTCCTTGGTTGAAATCTTCGTAGGAGAAAGCCTACCTCCAGTGATTGAGCATTTATGAAGAATCTTTTGATATTGTTCTGAGAGGGAGAATCTTCTTCCGGTATCCTGCGAAGCAACCATTCGAAACGAGCCACGAAGTCTCTCATCATTTCACTTTCTCCTTTCCTCATTTGAGCCAACTGCACCAAGAGGTCTTGACAATCTTCAGTTGATTTAAATCTTTCCTCGAAGGTAGCCTTGATGTCATCCCAACCAGTGATGGATCGGAAGGTAGGAGGTAGAACCATTCTGCTACTTTTTCTTGGAGGGACTCCACGAACAATCTTACAGCAACATCTTCATGCTGGACACCAAGAATTCCACATGATGTCGTGAAAGAAGCAATGTGTTCTTTAGGATGTTGTGTGTTGTCACCTTTGAACTTTGGAAATTTCTTGTGGGAACCCATTGGTAGATCGTGAAGAGGAGGTTCAAGAGAAAGTGGGCCTATATTCCTTCCCCATGGAACAATGGGTCGAGGTCTTTGTTCTTCATATTCCATTATTGTTTCTACTTCTATTTCAGCTCTTGCTTATGCAAATTCTTCTTCAAATTATTCTTCTTTCGTGAACTTGATGTCCAATGGTGGTTGAAAAATGGGAGAATTTGAAGGAGTTTGGATAGGATTACCAGGTGAACTTCTCAAAGTGCTGGATAGAGAGGAGGCTTGAGAGAAGAAGTATGGATTATCTCTAATTCATTCTTGCTGATTTTTCAAAGATTCAAAATTGGAATCAGCAACACCTCTCGACTTGCTCAAACTAGTGTATCTTCTTTCAGCCAGACTTTTGAAAACTTCTATAGTCGAAACATGAAAGGGAACTGTGGAATGTGAAAAGTCATGTGCAGAAATCAGCAGTGTATCTTTTAGCAACGGACTTTCATGAACTCCTTTTTTTAATTTTTTCTATATTTGATTTTTTTTTGTATTTTGAGACCTTGCGGTCATATTTTTGGTGTAAATGCTTCTAAATTTGCCCCACGGTGAGCACCAAAAACTATGTTGGCGAGAAAAAATTTCAGGTGGACAAACTTGTGGATTTCTTGCCAACGCTCTGGGAATCTAAGTCCCTCTACTTAACCGGTGCAGCTGCCATATGTGCATGCGAGAGAAAGTGTGGATTTCTGTGGTGGTCTTTCAACTAGGGATCCAACAGGGGCACTCCACTGACCCTGCGGAAAAGCTAGCAATCTATTGCTAGGGAAGTCTTCGTCTGTAGAGTGGGAAAGGGGAGTGAGAAAAGAGGTAGGAGAACTAATGCTACAGGTAGAAAATCAGATTCCTGCACACACACTAGTTAGAAACTTCAACACATGCATTTATGGGAAGAAACAACTCTGTGAATAGCAACAAGACCAAATAGAATTTATTGATCACCAAGTATCAAGAAACCCCTTAGTCAAAGAAAGCTAGAAACTCCTTCTTCTTATATTGATTAGTCAAATCAAAGTTGTACATAATGTGGGAATGGAAGAAATTTGAGAGGGGAAGAGAATAGAAGAAAATGGCTATCTCCTTTGCTTTCTCTAGGTACAATGCACTCTTGAGTCTACAAGATCAATTGCCAACCCTTTGCAATGGGAATGGTGTTACAATTTATAGAATGAGAGGTGACTTATCGTCTTCCTCATGACCTTTCAAATACCTTAATATGACTTAAGACTGTTCATATTCCACTTTAAATATTTAAGTCCCTTTTATAATAGCAAGGTGACTTAATTTACATTATATTTCTAAAGTCATTTAAGTCATATTAAAAAGTGTAACCCTCAATGCAAAAATATAACATTGAAGAGAGAGAGTGTCGTATGAGGAGTGAAGAGAGAGAGAGAGATAGAAGAGGAAGAAGAAGAAGAAGAATTATGCCAAAGGATGAGTTGCTATAGTGGACTTGGCTCCATTCTCTGACTATTCTCCACTTCATAATCCTGAGAAGGCTTCTGACCCATCCACTTTGGCTTCATATCTCCCTTATAAAAATTAACTTACTATTTTTAGTAAGTATGAGAAATCAAGTCCTCGATCTTCAATTGGATGTTGTGGCTCAATTTTCCTCTTTCTCCCTGCGTTCCTCATTCCTTCTGGATCAACTTTCTATTTTTAGCAGGTGCTCGAGGGCACACTTACTATTTTTAGTAAGTGCCAAAAATGTCCATTCTAGTGGATTCTCAGCTGTAGTGCACCTCCAATGTCTTCATCTTCTTCGTAGGTTCTTCTATCGATGACTTTCCCAAAATAGCAGTTCCTATGTAGTAGACCTGCTATTTTTAGAAAGTTTTCCTCTGGGAGTCAGATTGACATGGAACAAAGTTTTTTGATATGGTTTTTTTCCCAATATCCTCCCTCTGAAATTTCGGGCCCACCCGCTTAATAGTCCAGGAGATTTTAAAGTTTTAATTTTCAGACCTAGCAGTGCTTCTGGGTATGGAAGCCATTAATGGACCTCAAAATTGTAGGTCTAGTTTTCTCCTCTGTTTGCAAATAAAATTATATTTTTGATGTGGGTTTTTTCTTCTGGTGCTTCACGTGTGATCTTACTTCGATCTGGCAACCGGTTTGATGGAAAATCCCACTTCTTTCTTCGTTGAGCTGGAAAGGAGATTTCTTCATTGTGGATGCTCTGTCACACATGGGGGGAGTTTGAAGGTGTCTTCTTGATGGCCTTGGGTAGAGGAATGAGTAGAAAAATATATCTTGTTGTTTCATGCATCCGTTTGGGAGATTTCTTCAACTTCTCATTTCATGGCTATGGAGTTTTCTCTGTTTTCTCCTTCTGTGCTCCGTGCTTCTCCTTTTATGTTTGATGAGGATTCCTTCTGGGACCTACATGATTTCATGGAGTGGGAGGGAATTGAATTAGTATCAGGTCTGTTTTGAGTTCTTGCAATGGTGGAGTGATGGAATAAAGTTGCAGAGGAAGTATGGAGGAATGAAGTGCACATACAACTGTTAGAAGTTAGAAGCGGAAAAAAAAAAATGGCACTTGGAAAAATTTCAAAAAGATATGCACATGTAGGGATTGGGTGCATTTTTCCATGCTTGATTTCCCTGACCTCAGGGATGTGAGGTACATCAAATTCCACGGTGGTCAAGAGCATGACATGTGGCGTTTGATCCAACGACAGGGAATGAAGGAGGAAAAAGCTGATTTAAAGCACTGGGAGCTGAAAGGAGGTCACATGGGTGTCTAGAAGACTCCCTATGGGGCTGGGAACATATTTAAAGGTATGATATCCCCCACCTTAGGTAACTAAGGGACATCAGTTTCCACGGTTTTCCTGGAGGTGACACGTGGCACCCGATCCAACGATAGGGAATGGATGCTCCAAAAATGCACCTGGGGGCTGAAACTCGGTCACGTGGGTGTCCAAATGACTCCCCATAGGGGATGGGTGCATTTTTCAAGGTATTATGTCCCCCACCTTAGGTGCATAAGGGACATCAAATTCCACGGTGGTCCTGGAGCTGACACACGGCATCTGATCCAACGGTAGGGAATGGATGCTCCAAAAATGTACTTGGGGGTTGAACTATCGAGTCTGGAGGTAACATGAGGGTCCAAGAGGTCATATGAGGGCTGAAATGGCTTCAAGGTGGATGGGTACACTTTTCAAGACTTGATTTCCCTGACCTTGGGGGACATGAGGGACACAAAATCCCGCCAAGCTCCTGGTACTGACACGTGCCCTCCCAAAAAGTTGGCTAAGTCTTGAACTTGTAACAGTGATAACATGACCTTCTGATGGACTTTTTTGGAAAGAATTTATATTATTATGACTGTAAATGTCCTTTTGAATCCAATGGTGAGGGTATCATGTCTTTATTATTCCATTTGATCCCTGAAAAATTGGATTTTTGATTTTGTACTCCACTTGTGCCTGAGAAAAACTACCTACATACCTGATGCACCAAAGTGTTGTGAAAAATATTATTTCACCATCATGTAGGTATTGGAATCATCTTTCTGGATATTTTTTTTTTTCTCCTAACTCCATCCGAAGCTCCTAGAATCTTCTTCTGAAGCCCAGCAGTTGTTTTAGGCCTGTGTACCGCCTAGGCTTGTGAACCCTGTTTTTTACTCAGACTGCTCCAAGTCTTGCAAAACTTCCCCAAACCTTCAAAAATAATTTCTATTATGTTTTAAGGTCTTCATTTCATCTCCGTGTTGAATTTTTCCCTTCCGTTCTGCTCTAGGGAGTTGAATCCAGTCATGGGAAGGCTAGCGATAACCCTTCCCTATACTGCTAGAAGAAAGTGTCTTTTTAGAACTCCCTAAAATCACCTAGGTGGAATGAATAGAATTTCCTAAATCACCTAGGAGACAAAATTGACATCAAATAGGGGGTGATCAGACTTCCAGATTTGACCTGGGGTGCCTAGGAATGATAAAACATGAAAAAATTTCCATAGGGGTATAGTTGTCGTGCTTGGAAACTTCCAATTTCCTTGTTGCACATTTTCATGACAACACCTCTATAGCTGCAACATACTCTACCTCTATAGTAGACAAGGCCATAACCTTCTACAATCTAGAAATCCAACTAACTGTCATCCCACCTACTATGAATACATATCCATTGGTGTTTCTCATACCATCCAACTCTCCAGCCATATTTGAATCAGCATAGCCGCATAAAGAAGTATATGACCCTCCATAACATAGCTGCATGTTGGATGTCCCTCTCAAATATCTGAGTATCCATTAGACTGATTTCCAATGCTCTTCACCTAGATTGGCCATAAATCTTCTCACAACTCCCACTTCCTATGTAATGTCTGGTCTAGTACAAACCATTTCATACATAAGACTTCCTACTACTAAAACATAAGGAACATGTACCATGTACTCAACCTCCTTTCACATGATGATAGGACACTAATCTTTTCTAAATTTTAAAGTGTCCAGCCATAGGTGTACTAACAAGTATTAAATCCTTGCATATTAAACCTTTCCAACACCTTATTGATATAATGCCTCTTGAGACAAATACAACTTCCCCTATTTTTCATGTCTCAGTGAATTTTCATGCCTAGGATTTTATTTGTAGCTCCCAAATACTTCATTGCAAATGTGTGAGCTAACCATTTTCTTTAAGTTTACCAATGTCTTGCATACTAGATCCTTCAATCAGACATATCATCCACATACAGTAACAAAATAATGTAGCTCCTATTTTCAAGCTTCTTAAAATAAACACAATGGTCATATTCACATATCATATAACCATGCTCATGCATAAAACTGTAAAATATCAAATACCATTGTCTTGGAGCTTGCTTGAGCCCATATAGGCTATTTTTCAATTTGCAAAAAAATTTCTCCTTACCCTTGACTTCATAACCAAGTGATTGCTGCATATAAATCTCTTCCTCCAAATCACCATGATGGAAAAGCCGTCTTAACATCAAGATGTTCTAAATGAAAATATTCTGTTGTAACCAAACTTAGAATAGTATGAATAGAAGTCAATCTTAACTATAGGAGAAAAAACATCATCAAAGTCAATACCTTCTTTCTGTGCAAATCCCTTTCCCACAAACCTCACCTTGTACCTTTTCAGTCCACCATCTTCTTCCTTGATCCTATGTAAACCCATTTGTTGTGTAGATTTTCTCTTACCTACTAGTCAACTTGACCAAATCCAATGTCTGATTTTGTTTCTAAGGAGTCCATATCCTCATCCATGCCATGCTCCCACTGCTCATGGGCATCCTACCTACATTGATTCTTCAAATATTTTTGGTTCATCACTATCAGCCAATAATAATTAAGATAAGGATGATGTGAAAATATCTTTGGAGGTCTACTTACTCTTTGTGACCTTCTCACTGAGATATGAGGTTTCTGGGGATCATTATGTTCCTATCATACATTCATGTCAATATCTGTAACAGTGACTGACGCATCAGTCACCTACTAACCAACCATGGTTCCTTTATCTACTAACCGACATTTCCTATGACTTACCTGCCATATCAGGTTTCCTCAGGAGTAGCGATGCCAAGAGTACTGGCATCAATGGTTGTTAGTGTCTAAACCTGATCCTATCCTGCCAATGCTGATTAGCCTAACTGACACTCAGTTTCTACAGTAACCAAAGTCGGTGTCTATGGATGTCTACTGTTAGGTCTAATATGAGAGTTGTTTTTCCTTTGACAATCTTATCAACTTGATTTCATGTTTAAGCACCAAAACCTTGATCCCTGTAAATTCTCTTTTCCATGCCAATTAACGTCACGACTCCTAACAATATTATAATTTTCTAAATCCCAAAATCGGATATTTGAAATCACTAAAGCCATAACCAATGAAAGTCCATATCTTCGTATTTAGCATCCAAATTCTTCCTATTTTCTCTATCAACATGCACAAAAGCTTCTGAGCCAAAAACTATAAGAAAAGAAAAATATACCTCTTTTCTAGACCAAGCTTCTTCTAGTATTCCATCATCTAGTGTTGTTGAAGGCCCATGGTTGATCAAGTACACTGTTGTATATCTACTAATTCTACCTAAAACTGTCAAAGGCAAGTTGGATATGTAGTCCTCATGATTATAGCACGTTCTATGATTGTCATGTTCATTCTTTCTACATCTTCATTATCCCAAGGATGTTATCAGGAACCATTCTTTCTCTTGCATATTCCATTCATTGAACAAGTAATCATTGAAAGCCTTCCTGCAATACTCACCACCATTGTCAGTATCTAAGGACACTTCAATTTTAAGTTTGCTTCATTTTCTACAAGGGCTTTCCATCTTTTAAAAGTTTCAAAAACATCATATTTATGCTTAATACAATAAATCCATACCTTCCTTGTGGTATCATCAATGAAAGTCACATAATATTAGGATCCTCCAATAGAAAGCTACCTGGGCTATGGTCCCCACACATTTGAGTGTACAAGCTCCAATTTCTGCTCCTTATTTGTTAACCCAACCTTGAGAAATCTCACTCTCTTCTGCTTTCCAAATATGCAACGCTCATACAGAATTCAGGATCTCAATTGTTTCAAATATGATAAATCACCCTTGGCATTTAATATCTGCATTCCTTTTTCACTCATATGTCCTAGCCAATTATACCACATGGTCGCATATGACATCTGATAGTAGATAACATAAAAAAGGAATTAGTAACACACGTAGACAAATATAATGTCTCCTACCTTCTTACTTCTTTCCACAACAAGAGATACCTTGGTAACCTTCCAAGAGTCGGTTGTGAATGTAACCATGCATCTAGATTCACCAAGTTTCCGTACAAGATATTAGATTTATTTTGAGGCTTGGCACATGCCTCACATCTTTCAATACCCATGGATTTACAATTCTGTAACTTTAAGATAAACATCACCTTTACTAATAATATTGCATGGTTCATCATCTCCTAAATAAACTTTTCCAAAATCACCTTGAACATAATTTTTGAAATAAACCTTAGTAGGGGTAGCATGGAAAGAAGCTCCAAAATATAAACACCCATAGATTCTTAATTTATTATTCGAAGGAGAGAATAAGGACATCTTGCTTTACCTAACTTGTAATGTTTTCCTCTTTATCTTTTTCTAGTACCTTTTCCTGATGTATTCTCTTTGTTTTCCTTGGACCAACACTCCTTATTTACGTGTTCCTCTCTTTCCACAATTCCAAAAAAGTAAATATCTGTACCTGGATCTAGATCTGTCCATGTCTTTGACTTTTATCTCCCATTATTCTTGCTCTTTGATGATCTCTCCTTAGATCTTCCCCTGCTTTCTACAGATCAAATCATTTCCATATGATGCTTCTCCTAGACTTTTCCTGCGTATTTCCTCATTCAGTATTACACTAACCACATCATCAAACTTTAAAATATTAGAAGTAGACATTGTATTACTAACAACCATTACCAAATTATCCCAACTATTTGGCAAAGAGCATAAGAATAAAAGTTCTTTCACTTCATCATCAAACATGGAATTTCTACTCGATTTTAATTGATTTAAATTAGAACAAAAATCATTCAAATAATTAGATACATATCCACCTTCTTTCATCTTAGAATTAAATAATTTTTTCATCAAATAAACCTTATTCAAAGCACTAGGAGTTTCATACAAATTTGATAAATATTTTCATCAACTCTACTGTGGTTTTTACATCTGTAAATATTAGACACCTACCGATGCTATCAAGGCTCAATCTTATAGATCCCAAAGTATTTCTATCAAGAACCTTCCATTCTTCAATCAATCACTCATGTAGGCCTTGGTTGTCCATGCTCAATGGTAATAATAAGTATATATCTTTCTGATACAAATAATCCTCCACCTGCATCTTTCACAGTTGATAATTATGACCGTCAAATTTCTCCACTTTATATTTACTATATTTTTCAATTGATGTGCTCCCACTCAATTAGAAAACCCTCTATGAGTAAATCATATCAACACACAAAACCCTCAAACAAGGATTTGATACCATTTGTTGGGGTTAAACCATATGTTAGTGGTGTACATATCTATAATCAGATTAAAGCATACAAGCAATAAACACAAAATTTAACCAGAAGATAAAATAAAAAAGAGAAAGATAACACAAAATATAACGTGGCTCACCTAGTGTGGGCTAGGTCCACCAAGAAATGACCAATATATTATTCCAGAGGATATACAATTGAAGATATGCAATCTTTCACACCTTACACAATGTATAGTACTTTTCCTCTCCTAATATTCTCTCATCTCTCTCCAATAATTCCTTCTTACAATTATGATCAATCTTACTTCTAACCCTAGTTTTCTAGATTATATAAGCATATACAAACTTAGGTCACTTTAACAATACATTTAAAACCCTTAGATCACCTTTTAATCAAATGATGGATATAATCCCGCGTTATAATAAAAATATTTTTACGCACAGGTAATCGATGTTAGTTGGTCTACTAGGTGACTGACATTGGTCAACCAACCGACACCAGTTACTGTGTAAACCTACAAGTTATGAATCATGCTATTTGTGAAGCAATTAATCTCCACAACTAAACAGCTAGAACTTACCAAACCTTGATATGGTAGGGTTTAGAGGTAATCATGGATGTGAATGGACGATGTTTGATTGTTTCACTCTGTGAAATAAATGATATTAGCTCATGTCCTATGAATAAAGTTGCAATCATAGACACTATACAAGATATTTATTAGTAAAAATATTAAGCAGGTTTCTTGGAAAAGGCCAGTCCCTGGAAGTCAAAGGACATTCCTCATAAGGATGTCAACCCTTGTATCTATATAATCAATTTATTAGGGAAACAAGCCATGATATATAATGGATAAATAATAAATGTTTTGAAAAGTTTAGATTTTATTACAAATATGTAGTAGATAATGAAATATGAGGTATGTAAAGTATGGCTCAAAATGAGAGTCTAAATCTATGTTAGAGTTTTTGGATGAATCTGAATCTTCCTCTTCATGTAAACTCAAGGTAATTTGTTTTTGGGTAGTCTGAATACTCGTAATCAAAATATTCCTCAGAGAAATCTAAAATGTATTATGGATCTTCTTTTTCTGAGTTGTATTGGTATTAAAAATCAGAATTTGAGTACAGATAATTATTTTATCTTTAGATTTAGCCTCAAATCTCAAGGCCTCTAATTCAGCTTCATATTGATACTCGAACCAAGCCAAGTCAGCTTGAATGCGTAAATCCTTCAAATAAGCCTCCAAAAACTCATCAGTGGCATTGTGAATCCTCTAAGTGGATTCAAAAATACTCTGCATCTGGTCCAAAGGTTTATAATGAATGGCACACAATTCAAGATCAGTGCAAAAATTTTCGTCGTAGATACTCCCAATGTAAGGGATGGTCATGATGATAGGTAGAGAGTTGATACTATTTATTTCATGGCTTATTCCCCCTAATGCCATCTAAATAAGCCATTCTTGATTAAAAATAAACCATGAACTTTGCAGTAATAAATATATAGTGGAAATAATAAATGAAATTTGATTGATACTATAGGAAAATAGAGTGTAAAGGAATTGCAGGTTATTCAATTAATCATTAGCACTTCCTGGAAGATATTAACATGCCATGATAAAAATGTGATATCTGATTGATTATTGTCCACATTATGTTACTCTAAAGACTTAAATTATCATATGAAATAAATAAACTAACAAGTAAATGTATATGGATGTATAAATGAAATGGTAAAAAGATGACTAACCTTGATTAGAGATGCTGAATGAAATGAAAGAAACTTTCTGCTGAATGATGATTTGTTGATGACCGATAAGCTTTCAAAATGACCACCAAAGTCATTGAATGGATGTGAATACCAATGCTATATTTTATTAAGTTGGTTTTGATGCATTATAATAGTGTTGAACTCTTATAGAACAAACGAGATTGAAAATGTGAGAAGAAGATCCCAATAAGGGGCTGCAAATTGGGTTTAAGTAATCTCTTGTGATTTACCTAGTCGCCTCCAATTTCATTCCTTTTTTATTTTATTCAAAAAATGTTTACTAATTTGATATTTTTGTTTGTGTTTTCAAGGGATAAGCTTTTTGGTTGGTTTTTAAAGTGTCGTGTTGGCTAATGAGGTGTCACACTTGTTTATGAAATGATAAGATAAGCTAGATTATTATCTAAATTAGCTTACATTTGTTTAGAATAGGTGTTAGGTGGTTGGATTAGGATTTATCAAACTTAGGAATATAAGATTATTATAATAATTAGGATTTTGTTAAGATAATGGTGGATTTATAAAAATGGCCATGATAGGTATGTGGGATAAGGGAGTTAGAGATGATTTTAAATAAATTTTAGAGAATAACTTAGGTGAATTAAAATATCATGTGATCATGATATTTGTGTATATGAAGAAATATTTATTTAATTAAATAAGAATGGGGGTGGGGAATATGGGGTGTTAACATAATTAACCTCAAAATATTCATATATTATGAATGTGAATGAGATAATTAATTAAAGATGGGGAAGTGTAAATTTTTGGTGTCTATAGGCTCATTTCCAAAAATTTCATCCTTAGTTCTATTTCTTTATTTACAGTCATCAAGATTTTCATGGCTTCATTTCCTTTGATTTTCAATCATTTCATTAGTGTGGGGAAACAAAATGGCCATGGAACATAGGGTTAAGTGGGTTCATTAGGCCCAAGATTTACGACCTCTCCATACATACTACTGCCTCCAATTGACTATAGAACTCTTTCCACTAAGGGGAACTTGTTCCCACAGGGTAAAATTTCCCCGCACCTTATAAACCCTGCACATTCCCTTTGATCATCAGTTGAATCAGTCCATTTCTTGGAAACTAAGGTCCTAACCCGCCTGAGTTCCATGTGGGTCACCCGGGCCCGATGTGGCCAATCATCCCACAATACAAACCTCACCCCCACTCCTTTTCTAAATCGACCAAAATAATCCACCGGAGCTCAACCCTGCAAGGAACTTGTTCCCTACGGGTCCTTTGTGCCCGAAATACAAAGGGATCACTTCAAATCCAAAGCAAATCGGTTGATTCAGGCCTTCAGAGCACTCACAGCCCAGTGACACTTCTTTCTTTATTTCCCAGATGTCTGATTTAGCCATAATACACTGGAAATATGTCATTTTTTCATTTTTTCCAATTTTTTCAATTTTTTCACTAACTCCTTAGACTTTTCGGGGATTTAGGAGTTAGGAAAATTGTGTGAAGTGTCCCTAATACCTATTTTTCCAGTCTTGATCCATTTTTCTCAAATTTGGCCAAGTTTTAAACCCTTTGGAGCCCAAAAAGAAGGGGAATGCACAAAAATTAATCCTAAATCCCCAAAAACAACTACAAGTTCCCCAAAACATAGAATTTTACTTTTTTTCCTCCAGATTCAACCTTGAAGTCCTGTCAAGTGCCCAAGTTCAATTCTCTCCAGCTGTCCTCATTTTACCAAGCAGGTAAAAATGGATAACACATTCATTAAAAATTCATCAACATATAGATGATTTAACAAATTTTAAATTTGTAAAACCCTTATTGCAAAGTCATGTATGATAAAAAATTAATAAAAAACTATTGGAAAATAGGTGACATAAGAAATAAGAAAGTAAAATAGGAAACCTTAAGTTTAGGAGGAAGAAAGAGAGACTTAGGTGATTTGTAATTTCCTGAAGATGATCTAGAATAGAGCAACTGATGAATAGGAGAAGCAGACTATCACAACTGAGCACAAAAAATCCTAGAACTACTAAATAAGCCATAAATAGGGTACTTGGACTAGGGTGAGGGTGCCTATGCACCAGATACCTCTGTTAGGCACTTGTGACTATGCAATGGCTTAGAAACTAGTTTTTATTGTGTCACACAAGAGTCGCTAACCTTTTATTTTTATCAATTGTATGTCACTAGATGATCATCGAATTTGTTTGTAGCTTGCAAAGAGAAGACAACCTATAAAAATCCTAAAACTACATCAAATCCCAAAAAGAAAAGATGTAATACAGGGATTCAGACAGATGCCAATGATCACCTGATAGAGTGAACTTACGACCAAGCATTGGACTACATCTCAGACTCCATGTAGTTCTTGTGCATGTGTGATAGAAATGTTCCCTAGGAATCGCTTGTGTAAGCACACGTGAGAGTGGGTGATAGCTATATGTACCAATGTAAATAGATGTGTAGATGAAAAAATTAACTTCCCCTCCTATGCGTGTATGTATAAAATGTAGTTCTTTGAACCTTAAATGAAAGCTATATGAATACCTTTGGATGGAACCTTAGGTGATGATAATAGATGCTTAGAGATTGGTCCTTTATTTTGGTCACATAGATTTGTATTTATGACTCCCTTATTTAAATATCATAATTTACAACTAAAAGGTTGGCCCATAAGAAAATAAGATTCCCAAAAGATAAAATATTCCCAAAGAGAGCGAGTAATATATAAAGAGGTCAGGGGCGCCCATAAGGACGAGAGAAAATAGACAAGAGATAAGGAAGTAAATTATCGACTAGGTTAGAGGTTGTGTAAGACCAAATAGAAAATAGAAAATAAAGTTAAAATTCCAAATAAATCAATCAATTAATATTTTCCTCGCTTATGAATCATATGAATGCAAGTATGTGTTTATGGACCTATAAATATACCCAAGTGTGTGATTTTGTGTCTAAAATTTCCCCCACTTTATGTTGTTGAGTGAATACTTGATAACATAAAGTAGATAAGATATGCGTACCTGATAACCATGTAGATGTGATGATGATAGCATGTTGAAGAGAAAAGTGAAAGTGTGAAGTAATAAAAATGAAGCATGGAAGCTAAGAAAGAGGAAGTAACCCTAGCGGTGAAGCGTATTGTGTTGTGCCATTTTGTACCTAATCTTGTTGCAGTTTGATGAAGGGTTGCTTATTTTTGTGTATTAAGGATGGACTTGCAAAAGAAGATCAAAGAGTAGTCAAAGTCATGTGTTCTAAAACTCTATAAAAGTATGTAAAAGCATGTGAAAAAGTAGTAAAAGGAAAGTGTGCACTTGATCCATGAAGAGTGAAAAGTAGGATTCATTTTAAGAGACCTCTAGGAAATCGTAGGTGGAAAACACCTGGAAAATATCCCCATAACCGGTTTCACTGAAAGGAAAATTTACCATTTTTTTAAAAAATGAATTTTTACCGCCCTTTTTTGAGTGAAAGAAATTATAGAGTCGTAAACATTGTCACATAGTTGTCGCACGACAAGAAAACATGTTGTCGTGTGATAGCAAGTCTTGTTGTCACATGACAACAAGATTTTTTGTCACGCAACAATAGGCTTTGTTGTCATTTAACATCATGGCTTGTTGTTGCATGACAACTGATCTTGTTGTCGCATGACAATTGGGTTTACTATCGTGTGATAATAAGGCTTATTATCGTGTGAGAACAAGTCTTTCTGTCACACAATAACAAGCCTCATTGTTACACAACAACAAACCCTATTGTCATGCATCTTAGCCTTCAAAACCCTAGTTTTTCCCTATAAATACCCTCCCACTGGTCATTTTCACGTTTACACTTTCTAGCTCTTGAAATTTCTTGTATACAGGAGTCTAGGTCAAGTACAATCAAGCTCAAGGACAGCTACAATCGCGACTAAAATTACATTGCAAGCTCAAGATAAAATTCAAGAGGAAAATCCAGTCAACCCGAATGCCCAAACCAAGGGCAAGATACTCTACAGGAACCCTTTGTTCCCTCACATCCAAACTATTTTAAAAATGAATTCCAAATACAAGGATTTGATCGATGCATGTGAGTTTGGTGGGCTCATTAGGATGCCCCATTTCAAAATAGATACTTATATTTTGAACTACCTTATCTCCTTGTATAATACAGAGGACAGTTTGTTTTATGTTATTGTGGATGATGGTCGAATGTTTCAATTCGATATCGACCCAACTGATATTCATCAGTTTACAAGTCTCCCATTCAAAAATTTACCACTTGTTACATTGAAGGCAACACTCGTCGAGGACGATAAGAAATACCTTAAATAAAATTTTGGTTTCCATGTTGATTGTAAGTATAACTATTTTTATTCATCATTTTGTATTCAATTTCTAATTTATATAAATTTGGACTATTTTTTGGCATTTGCAGCTCATGTCAATAAATCAAGAGGTGGTGTGGATACGCAAGGAATTGGACACCACTTTCTTGCTGCTATGATTTCCTTTTTCCAAGCTAGAATAGTTATGCAGGGTCGGCAAATGGATATACCAAACTGGGCCATTGCATACATTCTTGTAACTATCAGAAAGCAAAAATTTGATTGTGCATGTTATTATAAAAACAATAAGAACAGACATTACAAATGCAAAGCTTTTAAAAAAAATAGTCATTCACACCACAAACTATCTCCTTGGCCTTTATTACGAGGCTCTTTTAAATTTAAAATGAAAACACATTCCCACTTGCACAGATGAGGTGTTGAATAATTTGTCAATTTCATTTGAAGAACAATAGGTAAAAATTATAAAGTTTATATTAACTATTAACTATTTACTGACAAGTGACAACATATATTAACTATTTACTATTTGCTGAGAATATTTTTGGAGGCCCTTCCCTAAAAAAGGAGGCATCAAGAGGAAGAGACCAATAACAAGTTGAGGCATCAGGAGATTCACAATCTGAAATTGAAGGTCATTCATCCCCGAACCGCCAACCTTATGAATTTTTGAAACACCAGAGAACTAATACGGATACCCTTACATGTATTATTTACAAATTCCAAATTTATATTTTCATTTTTTGCATTTAAATTTAAATTAGTATTATTTAGTAATTCATTTTTTAATGATATTGCAGGGGCTTTGGACCATACGTGTGCATTTGAAAGTCAACTATCTTCCCCAACCCATTCAATTAATTCACATGTAATTGTCTCTTCTCATCAATGACCTCAGCAATCCTAGCAACAAGCAACTCAGAAACCACTAATTACTACACCAACATGGCCACCTCAAGTACCGCGACAAGCTACCCCTCAACAACAAGGTACAAGTTTTGAATTTTACTTCGTTTAATTTCATAGGTATTGCATAGTTTAACATTTTTTAATTTTCATATGATTTTTCTTGAATTTTTTAGCACATTGTAGTCATTTTCCTTATATACAAACAGCATCACCACCCCCTCAACCAATAATATTCAAAATACCAACCCGAGGATCAGGAAAAAATAACATTGGTAAACGCATACTAATTCTTCCGGCCCTTAGTGGGACACTAAACATTGTCTCCTCATTTCAAATTCCAACCCTCTCTCTCGGTGGCTTTCCCAACGCAATGGGCATATCAGTCTTAAACAATATAAATTTAGATGAAGATTACTTGGGCATTGATAGCAATAACCTAGCAGGAGTTTTCAATGCACGTGAGATGATTTAAGGCCAGTAGGTATACTTCTATTCTAACATAATTTATTCAACTTTCAATTTCGTTACATTTCACTTTAGATTTATTTGTTTGAATATTGATTTATTTTATCACAAACAGGATCAGGCCACCCAAAAGCAGAAACAAGTAGCAGTTGATGATCAACCTGAAAGTCCACATACCTCTCCAGCGACATCATCTTCTTCAGATGCAGATGGTGAACAGTTGTAACCTTTTCCTTTAGAGAACTTAATTGGTTATGATTTTCAATCCCATGCTGATGAGTTTATTCTACCTCATATCAATCAGCTCATAGAATGGGAGAGAAGGGCTAAAGTACTAATCAATGAGATAATAAGTCATTTTGAAAATTACTGAAAAAGGGATAGTTTATACACTGTAGTCCAGAATCAACCTGTGAAGTTGGATTCCTTACTTACCCAAGTAAGGAGTGGGACTATCACGTATAACAAGAATTATAAAGATGATATTTTAGATAAAGCATTAAAAAAATTGGAAAATATTAGTGTTGAAGCCCAGGCATATTTTAACAAATGGTCGAAGGATAAGGATCTCGTAGCATCTGCAAATGCTAAGAGAGATAGAGCGGTTATAAGTATTATCACTTTCAAACAATATTTTTTGTTAATTTTAAGTTTTCTTATTTTAGTTATATGTTTAAATGACAATCAATTTTTTTGTGCAATTGAATTATGAAAATTTGAAGAGCCAAGCAAGGGTTTTCTAAGTTCACTTGGAAACCGCAAAGAATAGTTTATCCGCAGTGAAGAATTTGAAGGAAAATATTGTTTTGGTTAACAAACAAAACAATACAGTGAAGCAGATAATTAAAGAGCATGGATTCAACCCTGAAATTTTATTCAAAACCAAGGAAGCTACAGATCCAAGTTTGTTATCCCATGGAGATTCGACAAAGGAAGAAGAAAGAATTGTAAAGAATCTAGACAGTGTTGCGAAAGATCTTATTAGTTCTGGGATTATTCAGTCCATTGGGGAAAGGGGTACAATAGGGGTAGCCATTAGGGAAAGGAGTACAAGAGTGGAATCAATTGAGGAAAGGGTTAAAGAAAATTGAGGGTTGAAATTGAGGGTAAATTCTGGTAACTTGAAAAATAGAATCTTTAAATTTGCAAGTTTGAAATACTTTATAATCTTTACTTTAAAATTTGTAACATTGAATATGATGGTCATGGCATTTGAAATTTATTGTATGGATTTGAAATTTGAAACTTGAAATGTGATAGCTTTTGAAAATGTGATAGCTTTTGATGGTGTTTATGTTTCTTCTCTAAATTTAATGATGATTGCATTAGATGTGGATTATGACCTTAGAATAGAATCATAGTCTCATAGATATGGAATTTGGATGATGAATCATCGATGATAATGGATAATTGTTTTAAGAAAAATTAGAATGTATTACAACAGAGACATTTGAACATTCTCTAAATCTTCTTCCTTATACTTGTAATGATATGATGACATTAGAATCAATATAGATGATGATGAATGATGACAATGGATTAAAAAAAATTAAAAATGGAATGTGTTAGGATTAGAGTGTCAAGATTATGATAATGATATGATGACATTAGATGTGGATGATGACATTATATGGATGATGGTGAATTTTATGTGGACATAGATTTAGCTTCAAGCATGATCGTGGATGATGAATTGTATAATGGATCGTGGATGATGAATTTTTTAATATCGAAAAATCCTCTTTGTAAAATTAGATTCTGATATTTTATACCACAGTTTAAAAAATATATCAAATCATTTTGAAAATATAAAAATAAATTATACATAATTGTAAAATATCAAGAAATGTCATATGATAGGGTTAAGTTAGTAACTTGCCTCTTCTATTTTAGATGGTTGTGAAATCATCCTTCATAGTGTGCTAGATCTTTGATTTAAGAAAACTCAACATGAGAAATGGATTAGTAGATAGATTGGTGAGTTTCCTTACATTTTCAGTCCCAATAAGTGTGAGCTTCCTCAAATGGATGTCAACCCACGTTTTCAAAATAAAACATGAAATAATTGTATATAAGTAAATGTAAATATATATACCTGTAACATCTTTAATGATAACAAACAATAAAATTAAGGTCAAGGAGATACCTATTTATAGTTGAAAAAATCCATTATCAATAGCTTCTTCAAACTCGATGTTCTCTTCTATAGATTTTGACGATATACCAATTCGACTCTCATCATTGGGAACAGTTGTATTTGTAGTTGTATTATTCACACCTCTTCTTTTGCAAAGGGAATTCCAATGTGCAATTGCTCTATCGAAAGGAAATGTTTCCATGGAGTAGCAAGATACATAACACCTCATGTAACTTTTCAGATTTTTATCCAACCTGTTTCTCAGTTTTGATTTTATAAATGATAAAGCACTGAAGACCCTTTTATCCTCCACAGACCCCAAAATAATTTTTTGGCATAACTCATATAATCTGAAATATTCATTGATGTCTTCTTGTAAGATAGAAATTTGATATATTTCTTGCTACAGCCTTGTAATAACACCTCTTTCAGAAGGATTGTCTAAATTTTTATATTGGTTCCTCATTGTTGTTATAAAAAATTTTGATTGAAACTTTAATAAATCAGCATTTAGTATACCTTTGATTTCCATACCCTTGAACTCTAAAGTCTTTGTGAAATGTTCCATTATTGTACCCATGGATTTATGGAAATGCTTTCTTACAAAGTCTGCACGACCACCTTCAGTATTCCAAAAATTAGGATTCATCACATCCATTGCTTCAAGATTTTATCTTTGGAGAAACATTCTCTAATTTCTAATGATAAGGATTCTGAAAAAAATTTAAGCTTTATTCTTGTTTAAAATATAACAAACTCAAAATATTACATGTCACGGAAACATCTTCCCATTCTGATCTTGTAATATCTTGACATTTTTACAAAATGTGTAGTGGTATGTCCCTCCCATAAACAATGATGCAGAGGTGATCCTGGATATTAAATTTCAAATAGTTACTGGGATTTTTAAGATCTAATAAAGCTTTCCAATTCTCGAAAAAAGGTGTATACAAACTATCTTGGGAGCAGTACAAGATATCAAGACTTTGACATACCATTTTTCTCATCTGTAGAAAATCCACAATATAGATTAATCTCCCTTGTGCATGCTTCATCAGTGTATTGATCTCCTGCAACATTGGAAGAATACTAACCAATGTGAGCAATGTCTCCAAATCAGTTAAATAGAAAAAAAAGTCCCTCACCCTATCAACCTCATGACAATATTTGTGCATGTAACCAACCAATGAAGGATACTCCTCACGAACTCTACATACAGGTTCATACAAAGAGATCCATCTTGTCTCAACATCTTTTAGAAGTTTTTTTCCATCTATAATTCCAATTATGAATTTCTAGAACTCAAGAAATCTCTTTGGGCTGCTTTCCATATAGGCATGAATTTCTCTTATAAGGTCTTCTAATTTAGCAACATTTTCATAGTTTCTTACCATTTTATATGCTAAATTCATTTTGTGAGCCATACAGTGAATTGGTAGCATATATGGGGCCACTAATGTTTCTAATCTAACACACAGCCCTGTTCGATGACACTACATGATAGATGCACCGTCTGCTCCAACGTATACCAACTTCATAGCAATTTCATTATCAGTCATTCCAGTAATATATTTCAAATGAGAAAAAACTATTTTATGTAGGTTTTCGGAACTACATTTTTCAACCATTTTCATAACACCCAGCAGATGAGGTGTCCTTATATGATTTTCTAAAGTATAGATGTGGATACATACCCATGCAGTGTTTTCGACCACAGTCACTTCATCAATTGAAAGAGAGATAAAAATTGATTTTTTACATCCTATTTCAAATCTTCCTTCTCTATCATCGAAAGGCATTTTACCATTTCCCATCCACTACTTTCAGACCAATGAGACTGAGGTACGTTTGGCATTCCATTATATTGATACAAAACTTTGAAATCAAGGAAATCCAAAGTCGGTCTTCCTTTCTTTAGTATTTGAAACAAATTAGATAGTTGTATGAGTTTAGCATGTAGATTTGTCTTATTCATCTTACTAATTTGTGATGTGATCGTTCCTCCCTTTTCTATGAGATGTTTGTGTTATTTTGCTCTACTTCATAATCCACTCCATATTTAACATGCATGCATTATTTTTCAATTTTCCACCTGTGTGTTTTAATTTTCTAGCCATCTACCCCTGTTATAGTCAAATATTGTTTTCCACAATGTTTTTATATATTGTCCACCTTCATTTGCATTTTTTTGTTTCTTTCCTAATTTCCACGTACATATTGTACATGTACATTCAAATGGGATCTCTTCTAAATTAGATGATTGTACAGGTTCGATAAACAAAAATTTGGTAGCCCAATCAAACTTGTATGTCCTCCCAATGGTCCACATTTGCTTGTTCATTTTCAATGTTTTACTTTTTTGAGTAGAATTTTGAGCAATATCACAATCACCATCTTTTCTCTTTCATGAACCAGAATTTGAATTTGATTTTTGTGTTCCATTTTGTTGAGTATATTTATGTGTGATATCATGATGCACTCATGGTTACACCCCAACAAGAAGAATATCTTTAGGATCTGGCATCTCAACAGTTATATCTTCAAGATCTTACATATTATCATAGGTATCATTTGTTTGATATTGTGCAGAATGCATGTCCACCTCAATAATACCTTCCACATAGTCAATATTCTGATTCTTTCTGGTGGATGCTATATGGTTATTGGTAGTTCCAATATCTGTATCAGCAGAGTTTCCAAAATACTTGAATAGGGACTTCTAAGATTTCTTAGTTGCTTTTTGGGTTTCACATTCTGAGGACTAGCACCTTCCATTTTTCTGAACAAAATCCTACATCAGAAAAAGAAACAAGTTGCACATTAGAGATAATATCCCTATTACACATCTGTAATACCTCCTAGACGTGTCAGCAATACCTTCCTATCACACGTCAACAACTTACCTCTTGTCATGCATCGGTTGTAACTACTTTTCAGGCATCAACTATGCGTCAGTGTCACACGTCAACAAACACCCTTATCACACGTCAACAATGTGTCAATTTCAAGCGTCAAAAACTAACATCGTTGTCGTGCATCAACTATATCCCTGTCACGGGTCAATAGCTAACCCCTTTTTCACACGTCAGCAATCTCTAGTCACTGGTGCTTAGAGTATGTGAGTTCACAGTATTCGTAACGTACTAGTGGTAGAACTATAGTTTACTACTCAACGAATCACCTAGGTTGTTATAGAAGATGTTTTCAAATGTAGGTGAAGCTGACCCCAAAAAAAATATACTAAAATTTTAGGTGAATAGGACACCAACCCACTCTGAAAAAATCACCTTTTCAAATTTCCCTAAAATGAAATATTCACCATATTACGAATATTCACCACTAAAATTATCCCTGGTGAAAAGGATAGAAAATGTCATCAACTGCTATAGAAGAGAAATGTTTTTGGGAGATCTCATGCCAAGAATGTGTTTCTTGGGTGATATCAATCCAAGTACAAGTTTTTTGGGTGATCTCACACCATGGAAAAAGAGCATTGGGGAGAGAGGTCTAGTTTTACTCTCCTTCCATGACTACGTACCAAATTTATACACCACTATAGTTGGTGTGATCCATGTTTAGTATCATGTTGTTCCATGTTTGATCCAAGTAGAAAAAGGAGATTGAATGTATTCTGATTATCGAAGGATTATTTCTATACTGTGAAAATTTCTCTATGAACTGCTGGAAACTATGTTGATGTGAGAAATTAACTTTAACTTCCCCTTGGTCATAGGTGCCTAGGAAAGGTTTCAAGCACTCAAGCACTAGTGTCTGTATCTAGGCACTAGTGTTTATACTGAAATGAGGACCCAAATCAGATTCTGGGTTGTTATTATAACTATAGACTATATTTTTGTTACGTTCACATATTTTGCAGACATGTATTGAAGCTCTAAGTTGTTGTATGGGGTGACTAATTCACCCAACTTATGGCCCCTCTCATTTGGGGTGTATGTGACATAGCTAGGAGGATGCATCCCAAAGGAGAGGACCTAAAACTGATCGGAAATTGATACCATCAAGGGGGATGGAATGTGCATGGTAAAAACCAAGGCACATGCAAAAAAAGTGGAAATATGCATATGTTAGTAGAAATAGTGACAAACATGATACAGAAGAAAATAGAAACAATAAATAGTGCAGAAAAAGTAGACTGCAAAAAGTGGGTTTCAAGCATGGGATATCACTCGTAATGTCGCAAGACAATCAAGTCCAACACATCCAAAACAATACAAGAAATGATTAAGAAAGACATATGACATGGCCCACAAACAATGGCATACAATAGAAGAAAATGGAAAATAGTATCAAGAAAAGTATCAGACAACCATGGTGGTAAATAGTTCCTACAAGTCAAATGGTGCACATGAAGCACCCCATAGCATGTTAGAGAGATAAAGAGTATGTCAAAGTGTGTATATATCAATGGAATAAGTAGTGTGCTAGTAATAATAGGAATTAGTATAAAATGAAAAAATAGCACCTGTAATATGTGAGAAATTAGATGCCCCTAGGAGCCTTGTTGGGACTGGTAAGAGGTACAGTGCTAAGCATATTTGTTGTGTGCAAGAATCTGTAGAAAGTTTGTATGTAGACACCAAATTTGGGTCACACTCCCCCTTTACCCCACGTGTATATTAATTTAATCTCCCAAAATTAAATTAATTCCCACTATCACAATATTCATTGGTTAATTACCTTAATTAAACTAATTTCCACCTCACTTAGACACCTCATCATAAACCTATTCTTAGCATATTTCCTTTTTACTAGGACTCAATATCCACTTGTCATAACTAACTAAGACTTAGTCCTACCTACCTTAATTAACTAAGACTTATTTCAAACCTAAAATCACATGCCTATTCTCCCTCTAACCATTTTCTCACTTATCTAAGTGCAACATTCTGTTTTAATTCACAAGAATAGATAGAGCTAACCAAAAAGATTACCAAGATCTATAATTTTTAGTAAACCTATGATTTCCCACCTTAACCGAATCCATTCAACCCTAAACTAACGTTGGTCACCCTAAACCATCGTAGGTTACCATATATTCACTTTGGTAAACTTGTTTGATAGGTTGGAAGAATTATTCAAGTCTTTGAGAAGAGAGATTTGAATGCAAGCATGCACTAGAGCACTCCTGCACATCAAGCCACCATGAACCAGCAACCAAGCATTGATCTGAAATGCAAGCATTCACGAAAACATTCTAGGAAGCACAGCCACAACACTAACCACTAGTTACACTGATCAACCATCACCTTCATCCAACAACTAGGTCTGAAAACACCAATAATTACCTTTAGATCTGCACCTTCCCATATTTATTTAGATTAGTATCTTCATTTTTGTTTAACGTTTCTAGTCTCCCTTACACCCCATCATCTCTCACCCTCCTACAAATGCCTCTACCCAATCACCTAAAACCTTGTAACCCCCCATATCTGACTCCATACACCTTTGACTATCTCTAGAATTTCCATCTACCTCCCCATTATCTATTCATTCTCTGGGAAATATCATAGAATCACCAAAACCTACCTTCACTAAGTTTCCATTAGCCCAACCCTACCAACATAGGTTATCCTGAACCATTTTCGAATTCCCCTCAACTGGCATCGGTCATACCATACTGACGTCAGACTCTATTTTTGGAAAACCTTCCTATAACAGTAACCTCATAACTTTTACCCAAACAACCCAAATCACCTAAAGCTTGACCTTGACCTATCTCCATCACTTTATTTACCTGTCTCACTTCTAGATCTGGTCATAACCTAACCTGTTAGATTAGATTTGTTTATTGTACTTGAATAAGATACCTAAATCATATCAACTACAGTAGGACATTATTGGTTCATATTACTTCTTGCATTAAGTTATTTTAAACATTGGATTGATAGCCATCTAGGAAGTAGCATACTTCCCGGATCTAACATACGCTAGGTATTCCACTGACATATAGTGTTTAATATTTCTTTTGTCGTATTGTTTTTATTCATAGGTAGTTCCTCCTAGCAAAAATGAAGTTCTCACAATAAGCATTGGATTAAGAAATTAGAACACACGCACTCTACCTTCCACCTTCAATCACAAGTATTCCTCCTTACCCTTACCTTATCTATTTTGCTCTTACGTACGCACACTATTTGGTGAAACATTTTGGCACACCTGGTGGGACCCATTTGGGTTCTTTACATTTTTCATTCTTAGGGAATCATTTTGAGTTTATTTCTTTTTGAAATATATTTCACATTAAATCTCCTCCCTTGGAAACATTCTTCTTCTCCTATCTGTCTCAGTGACACTCATAGTTTGTATTAAAAATAACACTTCTTTTATTTTATTTTTGTGTTGCATTAGTGAAAGACATACTCTTTCCTATTCATTATTTCTCTCATCGAATATAATTTGTGGATTTGGGTTTAAAATTTTGTTGCATTTCATCCTTGTATGTTGCATTATTAGCTCACATTTAAAAATGAGGGTAACCTATATGTTAGAAGTCATGCCCAGCTAATGGTTGACACAATTGAACCATAGAAAGCACATTTCTCTCTTCTCTCTTTTCCAAACCACAAAAAATTGAATATACACATCTTCTTAAACAAAATCCCACCTAGAATAAGCTTTCAACAATCACACGATCAGAGGATTGACAGTAGGCACCCAACTGGTTTCTCTATCCAATCATAACTCAAAGAAAGGACTGCCCCTGCCATAATATAACCTGAAACCTAAACTTTAGATTTCCTTATTTGTAGGATTCCTTCCCAACCAAAAAATCTTTTCTAAATTCACAAGTCAACCTTAATAGCATAAGTTAAAACAAACATAAATTCACTTTTAGGATTACGTGTTTTTCTTAGCTTTGTTCTTGACTTGCATTTTGAGGTGTGAATTACGATTATCAATTTTTCTTCTTCCTTTAACACTCCTCATCATAGATGGAGTATTCTAGTTATTTATGAGTGTGCCAGGGTCATTATTATATTTTTGGGTTGACCCTTTATCTAGTTTAATTCATGAACATCCATTTTTCTTCTTTTCTTCTCATTTCATAGTAACTATCGTTGGTTGACCTAACCAGTGTTGACTTCTGGCTATTTTGGTTATTTTACCTGAAAAATCCTTCATCACATATCCTTTTATATTTTTGGTCCTCAAGACACCATTATATCCCTCAACTTTCTGGTATCTCTGTCAGGTATAGTTTCCCCAAATTGTAATTATCAATTTTATTTCATTTGTTGAAACTGGTACTTTCCACAGTGACCGGTATTGGTAATCATAACCTTCGTCATTTCACATGTAACCATCATTGGTCATACTGACCATCATCGGTTTCTATGTTTGATTTTTAATCAAATCACTGACAATATTTTCCCCCCAAACTTCATTGTTCTCTTCTTCTGTTGTTTTTCTGTGTCATTTATAGAATACAATTTTACCAAGTTAACACTAATTCACATGGTGTTGACTCGCAGCCAAACTAACACCTTTTTGTTTCACGCCATACATCAACCACTCCCACCTAGTCCATCACCATCATCCATCCTATCACCTATGGATCCGACTCAACTTATCCCCATTGCTATCGGTGATGAGGAGTTTGTAAGACTCCTTGATCAGAATCCCATGGCCTTACAATATTGTCTTTCCCACTCATCTACCTAGGACTCCTCAAGACAGTTAATATACGGTATGCTCATATCTATCTCTCCTACCCTTGCACCCACTTCTACTTTAGCTACCACTAGTTTGATGCTTCCCTCATCCACATAACCCCTTGTGGTCACTTAGTTAGGTTCCACCTCTGCCATAACTGCTTCCCCAATGATGTTTTTTGTACCCGTGGCATCAACCATTCCTTCACCGAATGCTTTGAGCATAGCCCCATATGCCCCCTTTCCTCGTATGTACCAGTTGCATTACAACCACCTCCAGTTTCGGCAACCCACACCATTTCCAAAATCTAGTTTTTTCTATCCCTCAGTCTCTACCATCCATTACCATGAGAGTCCTTGTGACCACCCCACCTATTTACATGCATCAACAACAATCCTTGATTTCTTCTGTCACCTATTCGGGGTAGATTCCACCTGTATCCATACCCCCTTTACATTTTTTATATTTCACACCCTCATGTATGGGGATTTCATCTACATCATACACCCATCATCAACCTCCCTTTACTTCGGGAGGAATCCATTCCTCACAACCAACAACGAACTCATTAAGATGATGATGGAAATTATACAGACATTAGAAGCATCGGTCTCCATCTCTCGTAACTCCTTAACCTATGAGAAAATCTATAATGATCCTATTCATCCATCCATTCCTATTCTCACGTATCCTGTGTATTGGGAAATGCCTAAATTCAACTGTTTTAATAGTCAAGAAGACTCACAATAGAACTCGTGGTCATTCAAGTATGGGTGCTACGTAATTTCCCATGAAAATTCTTTTCTCTTACGAACATTTACCATGTCCCTAATAGGACCCGCCTTAGATTATTACAATATTTTACTTAGACATTCCATTTACTCTTTCAACCAAGTGGCTCAGTAATTCCTAGACCACTTCTCAATCAATGTAGTCAAGAAGGTCACCATGACCGACCTATATTTGACACGACAGTATGAAGATGAATCTATCATAGATTTTGTTTCCCACTGGCGGAGTCTTATCAACCAATTAACGTTCCAGCTACCTCAGACTGAACTTATTGAGTTGTTCACTAGAGCTTGTGCTAGACACATCTCACCAAATCTATAGGTACAAACCTTCCAAACCTTCAACAAAGCATTCACCATGGCATGAAAGATGGAAATTCATGCCATTAAAGAAAAGAAAATCCAATTAGGAAACAAGAATGCCCCATTCAAATCAAATGATTCTTCTTCATCTTCAAAACCTCAAAATAATTATTCAAAGGCCAAAGGATCTACAAAAGAGGAAATCCTCAAGGTGGGTCCACCTCATCCTTCTAATCAAGCCCAACCTTCTTCCAATATTTCCCCTATCCAGACCTTTCAGCTCCGACGGGAGCAGTGGATGTACACATTAATTGGAGAAACCTATTCTTCAGTCTTGATAAAGCTTCTTAAAGGTGGAGCCATTATGCTTCCCCCCATAAAACCTCATGCATGTTTCGATCCTACTTTTCATATGCCTGTGTGGTATAAGGAACATGAATACTATAATTACCATCGTGTTAAAGGCCATAGCGATGGTAATTTCATAACTTTTAAGAACATTTTCCAAGAGATGATAGATAATGGAGACCTCATAGTGGAAAACCCAAACTCACCGGCAAATCAAAATTTTCACATCTTTAAAAGTTGTTCCCTAACTATAAACTTTCATCTAATAAAAATATTTAACCTTCATCCAGCAATAACAATGTCCGTGAAGTCCACATGGTTTTTGATATCATACCGGTCACTCCTCAAATCCCACCTATTTCTTCTATTGAGGAAATTATATTATGAGTTCCTCTACTCATAGAGGAACATACCTCTTCCACTCCTTCACCCACAAAGGAGTCCCCTTCATCTCTTCCTTTACCACAGAGGAACCTACATTTTCTACCAATGCCATTTAACCATCTATCTCACAACCTACCAAATAGTCAATGCTTTTAATTATCCCATCCACACGAGAATCATGATCGTCTTCTCCTCCACCAAGGGAGAAGTCTACCTCACCCCACCTATTATCTCTCCTACCCATGGGAGATTAGTCAGACATGCCACTACCTATTGGGGGTAGTTCTCCCTCAGCATCCCAAGACCCCATTGACATGATCTCGGCTCTTTTACCTACAGAGTCCAAGGTTAACCAATTCCTTGTTTCGCAGACATATTTTATAGGGATTTCCACCAAACCAAATCTATATTCTTCTTCAGTAGTCCCATTTTCACTGTTGTCCGATCGCTTGGATTACATCAATAATTCGATGCTTTGGGGACATCTTTAGCTCCCCTTTTTGACTCAAATGCAAATGTTTCCTCAGGGTACTTCTATGATCTACCCAAAGGTATTTTCAGTAATCGGATCAACGTTGACCATGCCTATTAAAATGGCATCTTCTTCATCATCACTACCTACATCCAAACCTCTACCCACAACTAAAATGGTTCCAAGACCTCAAAAACCTACCCACACCTATCTCCTCACCCGTATCTAGACCTGTCACTACCTTAGGTGTCATGCCGACATCAAACCTTACTCACTCACCTATAAAATTAGACTTAGTTGTGTCTTTCCAAACCTGCACCAACATTATCCCTCCGCCTAAAAACAATACCCAACCTTCTAGGCCACATACACCAGTCTCGCCCACCACACCTATGTCACCTTCCCCCTTTCCGTCCATCCTAGATCCCCATCCATCAACCTTGATCAAACAGTATCCTACCTAAGGCTATTCAAAATCTAAACAACCTACTACTATAACACGAGACTTTGTTACATCTCATTCACCCAAAAACCAAACACCCTCACCCTCACCAGTGCACTTCTTACCACCTATACCTCCACTAGTTACTATAACCCCAACCTTGCCTATACGACTTCAACCCATGCCGTCTACCCAACCTCTACCAACCACTTCCATCGTAACTCAGTTGTCCCCATGGGTAACTCATCCTCTTCCACCATCTACTTTCCCTTCTACATCCCGTACCCCCATGTCACCTTTACCCAAGAAGGTATAACCCAAAGATAAGAACCCACTACCCTCCAATAAGGTAGTCAAACCAACAAAACCTTCCAGTGCTAGTTCTTCTACCACACCTTTACCCAAGCAGATTCCATCAAAACCTAAGACAATACCACTTACCAAACTAGTGGGCCAACCCATTCCTCCTCCTATAAAATCTCTTCCCTCACGATCATCTACACCTTTACCCAAACCCACACTCACTTCCCATTGTGATCCATTAGCAAGATCCTATGCCAACATTTTAACCAATCTCTTAAATACTTCCATCATCAGATTACCACCGCTTCAACTTTACGATCCTCTCAAACCCAAACCAAAAGGGTTTAATGAAACCAAGATTTGTGCTTATCATCATGTGTAAGGACATGATGTAGAAAATTGTAAGGCTCTAAAGACCGATCTTCTCCAACTTTTTCCTCCTGAAAAAAACTTTGACGATGATGACCTTCTTGATGAGGACCATTTTTCACCTTCACCTGTCACCACACATCATCATCCCTTGTTTCTTCAACGACCAGCATCTCCACCCCCACAACCCTTTTTTCCACCTCCAAAATTTGAGATCAACATGGTCCATATCAGAGAATTGGAAAAATCACCACCCAAATGTTGGTGTGCCCATCTCACTGCACAAGAATTTTCCTCACCGTTAGGTTTTTTCCCATCATGCCATTACACTATTCATCCTACACCTTCTCCATTTACCACCTCCCCTTAGATTAACATGGTTCTAGTTGTCACACGTGCTCAGAAAGACAAAGGAAAATAATAAGCAACTAGCCTATCAACCAACCATGTGCCCAGTATATCATCTACACACACACCCAAAATCACCATCTGAGGACCTACATACCCTATCTCTGACGGGGTCACCCATCACACAATGATAAAACAAATACATCAATCCCATCTAAAAATGTCTTTGTATGATTTCGTCCAAACTTCTAAAACTCATAGACAAGCCCTTATAAAGGTTTTGCAATCCATTAAAGTTTTACCCAATGACCACACACCAGTGGCCTCCATTATCACCCCTCACCATGTAGCCTCTCTTACCAAATCATCCCCTTCTTCTACCCCTATACCTACTAATCAATTCTTTTTCATCAGTTTCTCTGATGAGGAGATTGTACCTATCTAGTCAGATGATCTTGATCCTACCCTTTTCGTTTATGTTTATATGATAACATACACATATGACGCATCATGATCAATGGTGGTGCTAGTATTAACATCATCTCCTCCCAAACATAGAATCAAATGTACATTCCTTCCAATTGTATGCATAATAACCCAGTTATGATGCACTCCTTCAACAATGCCATCACTTCCACATTTGAGTAGGTCCTCACACTGTCCTGGAACTATCATACGTCTTAGAGGAAGAGTTCCAGTATAACCTATTTCTCAGAAGACCTTGGATTTGCGTCATGGTTTATGTCCCTTCAACTTTACATCACTGTGTAAAATTTGAACATGAAGGCCATAACTATGCCATCCCCGTCGACCCATCACCATTCAAAACTTGTAACATGTTGTGCCAACCCAACAATGTACTTGTACCAGTCAAGTCATATTTCATCAGCCCCACTTCTCCTTCACCCATGACCCCATCCACCAGTGCTTCCACCTCTCCCACACCTAACTCTTCTATTCCTATTGTGGCCGTAGCCTCTATAGCTCACCCATCTACTTACAAACCAACCGATACCCCTCTAGCCTAATCACATAGTGATTTGTCTATCCCTACTACCCGCATACCGAATACCAATCCCTTGGAAGTTTTTTTTCAATGCCTCACTCTGGGGAGTACCACCTCTACAACATAAACACATTCCTCACTTTGCAAGAGTATGGAAACCTGCGCCAACATCCTCGTTATGACTATCACATAGGAGAGGTTTTCCCTTATGGTCCTCCCCACCTTCACACTAAATTAACATATTGGGGACTTGATACTGCCACTTGTTCACCCAAACCTCCATCCCAAACATGACCATTTTCATTTGACCCCTAATCTCTTATTAATCATTTCTTCACCCACACTTTCCTTCATCGTTGCACATGGAAAGGCTTTGGCTTCATTTTTTATGAACAAGGTTGTTATGCTGTCATTTCATGTACCACCTATAAACATAACAATTGTAGTGGCATTGTCTTTACCGCTACATCTCCCAAGACAGCCCGCATCAACCACATTGAGGAAGACAAACCTACTTCACCCCATTCACCAACATCACCACCTTCACCCACGGAGTCCATCGATCCTAAATCTATTCCTCCTAACGTTTTTTCGTAAACATAATTTCCTTGGGACCTTTGACCTATCAACATGATGGTGAGGTTCCCTCTTCTCTTCTATTCATGTATCCTAACATAATCAATGATGATACACATTTTATTAACTTCATTCAATGTTAGGACAATGAGTCTATCCTCACCTACCTTCGTGCGGAAGAGTCTTATATTTACTGGGTGTTACCTTCTGAGATGTAAACCATGTTGAATGAACTGATTATCGAAATCAACATTAACACTCAAGACGACCTGTATATTCTAAAGATAGGCTAATCTTTAGATGCTACTGAACATGAAGCTTTTACTTCTTTCCTCTGAGACCATAGCAATTCCTTTGCTTGGTCCTATGCTGATATGCCTGGTATTGACCCAAACATTGTGCTCCACAATATTGTTACCATTCCTGATGCCAAACCCATGAAACAAAAGTTGTGGAAAATGCATCCTTACGTTGCTCTTCTAGTCAAAGAAGAAATTCAATGCCTCCTCTCGGTTTCCTTCATCCTACCCATTGACTATCCCCAATGGATTTATAAAATTGTTCCTATCACAAAAGCGACAGGGGGACTCCGCATTTGCACAAACTTCCATGACCTCAACTTAGCTAACCCCAAAGACAACTTTCCTCTCCTAAGAATTGACCAACTGGTTGATCTCACTTTCGGCCATGAGATGCTATCACTCTTGAACAATTTCTCAAGTTATAATCAAATAATACTCGCTCCAAAATATCAACACAAAATTTCCTTCATCACTCCTTGGTGGACCTTCTACTATCAAGTCATGCCTTTTGGCCTTAAAAATGTTGGTGCTAAATATCAGTGACCCATGACTTATATCTTTCATGACATCATGCATTACATATTAGAAGATTACGTAGATGGCCTTCTTTCCAAATCCAAACATCGTGCTGAACACCTGACAGTCCTTAAGGTCATATTTGATCACCTCATCAAGTATTGTGTTCACCTTCAACCTAAGTAGTGTGTCTTCGAGGTGCTTTTAGAAAAACTCCTTGGGTTCATCATTTATTTGTGTGGCATAGAGGTTGATCCTACTAAAGTAAAGGCCATTCTCAAAATGCCTCCACCTACTAATCTCCGTCAACTTCAAATTTTCCAAGGTAATTTGTAATCTATCTGTTGGTTCATTTCACAACTTTTTGACCATTGTCAACCATTTCATCATCTCCTAAAAAATTACATATCATTCGAATGGGATGATGAATGCCACAAAGTCTTTGATGCTTTAAAAAAATAGCTTCTTTAACCACCGGTGCTCATTTTTCCTAAGGATGACCAACCCTTCTACCTATACATTTATGCTACTAACCATTTCTTAGGTGTCATGGTCACTCATCTCAATGAGCAACAAAGGGAGAAAGTGGTTTATTACATAAGTCGTACACTTCTAGACTATAAAACTAGGTACACCCATACTAAAAAACTTTGCTTATCCTTAATCTTTGTCACCACTAAATTGTGTCATTACCTACTCAACTACAAAACCTTTTTCGTCACTAACACTGATCCCCTACATTACATTTACACCAAACCCTACCAACATTAATGTGTTTCATGTTGGCTCATGCTTCTTACATACCTTGACCTCGAATTCATCCATTAAAAATATATCAAGGGCCAAGCCATCGTTGGCCAACTAGCAGGCGCACCTCTTTCTGGGATTCAACCCTCTAAATTTTATTTTCTAGAAGAATCCATTGCTACCCTCTCTTTGGACGATACCACCTACCATATGACCTTATTCTTTGATGGTTCCAAATGTCAGGATGGAGGTGGTGTAGGTGTTATCCTCATTCCTTTTTATGGTCAACCTATACCTCTATCTTTCAAAATGGATTTGGATTACACTAACAACATTGTTGAATATGAAGCACTCATATTAGGCCTTCAAACCTCCATCTCCCTAGACGTTAAATCTATTAATATCTTTGGTGATTCCCAACTAGTTGTAAACCAAGTCAATGGTATATACCAGTGTTGTAATGAAATACTACAAAGGTACAAATGTCACGTTGACAGAATTTTGACTACCTTTTATCATTACAAGCTTCAAACCACCTCATGATCTACTAATAAATTTGTGGATACCATGGCTTACCTATCTTCTCAAGTACCCACTTTGCTTGTTGACTCCAAAATAGTTGTCAGAGTACAAAGGTTTCAATCACCCTCTTATTTATCTCATGTGGTCAACTTTGTTGGAACCGTTACACTTGACCCACGTGACCTTTGGTATAAATAATTTTTAGACTACCTTTCCCTTTCTATTCTACCTCCTGATCTCACTCATAATGGATAACGTGCCTTTCTTAAAGTTGTCTCTTGGTATGTCATCATGAGTGGTCTCCTTTATAAGCGTGGCTTCAACTGTATTCTCTTACGATGCCTTACAAATTCTGAAATTTCTTACACCATCAAGGAAGTTCATGATGGAATTTTTGGAGGTCACTTTAGTGTTTTAGCTATTGTTAAACGCATTATTCATCTTGGATATCATTAGCCAACCCTAAACTATGAGTGTTGTGACTATGTCAAACATTGTGTGAAATTCTAGCAACATGCCAATCTTCATCACACACCTAGTCATTCCTTACAGGTCACACAAGACCTTTAGCATTTCTCTCAATGGGGTTTAGATCTTGTTGAAGAGATCAATCCTCATTCTTCACAATGCCATCAATGGAGTATAACCGCTACTGAATACTACACTAAATGGGTAGAATCCATTCCCCTCATTTATAAAAAAATCCAAGAAAATATGTGAATTTATCAATCATCACATCATTTTTTTCTTTGGTGTTCCTCACTACCTCTTCACTGATAACAGAAAGAAATTCAAAAACAAAACCCTACAAAAGCTTTGTGATGCTTTTGGAATTCAACTCAGTTTCTCGTCACCTTATTACCCATAGATAAATGGCTAAGCATAATCACCCAATAAAACCTTGAACAAAATTCTTATGAAAGTAGTATACAATACCAGGAAGGATTGTCATATGCACATTCCTTTCACCTTGTGGGCTTACCACACTAGTATTCACACTCCGACTACTGCCACACTATTCTCTCTGGTCTATGGTACCGAGGCTTTCTTACCTCTCGAAGTCCAAATTTCATCTCTTTGCATCTCACTACAAAACAAACTCAATGACAATGACTTTTTCCAGGACTGTTTAACACAACTTGAGTTGTTAGATGAATGTCATCTCAATGCTCTATACCATCTCCAAAAGTACCAAAAACGTATCAAACATGCCTATGATAAACATGTCCACAAGAGAACCTTCTAGGTCAGTAACCTCATCCTGAAAGAAAATCAACATGTAACCAAAGAAGAGAAAATTAAATGGGGAAAAATTTATCCTAATTGGCTTAGACCCTATATCGTTACTCATGCCTATGGATCAGGTGCTTATCATTTGTCTTCATTTGAAGTTAAACCCAAACCTGAGCCCCTCAATGCCTTCCATCTTAGACCATTTTATTGTTGAAATCAAGTCCTATATCACCTTATGTCTATTGAACGCTCGTCCCTTGAGTGTCGTTCACCTTCCATGTTACCTGTTTTGAGGATCAATGACTAAACAAGAATCATGTGATTACCCATCACCTTTTAGCCTTATCTTCAATATGAGTACCATGACTCTACTCATGGCATGATTCTCATGGATGCTTTTTATATTTTTCAAAGATGGAATCCCATATTCATTCATCACTTGAAACCATCTCTTTCATAGTTAACCTCTGTGTGCTATGGTTTTGTCTTCTACGCATGAACCTAATCTTTCTCTATATTCTTTTCCATGACTTAAATGTCCAAAAGAAAAATGGGATTCAACTCCTTGAGTCAAATTTCTAGAAAAAAGATGACTCCCTCAAAAGTAACATCTCTTCTCTTTATCTTGCCGCTATAAATAGACTGCTCCCTTGAATGACAACTATACAAAGCTTAACATACTGCACATAGTCTATCATAAAAAAGGGACTATCCTTGCAAAAACAAGATAAAATATTCAAAAGCTTCCTGCATCAATCAGCTTCATAAAGACCTCAAGGAGATAATATACTCATCCCACATAGACTTCCCACATCGACCAGTCTATCAAAAACAAAAACAAAAAGAAAAAAATGATAACTTTTTCGTCATTGACTTGCCTATTTTTGATCATAGGTTTCTTTCCAAGTAAACATGCGGTCGTACACTAAGTTATGATAAAAACCACTCATTTTCACCTCATTTCCTTTTCACCCTAATTTCCTGTCTGCTTAAGGGACTCATCGTAACTATGACATTTCGTGACCATGTGACTTTCTTCACCCTTAGAATATTTCATTCTGCAACACCTTTAGGGTCTTACGTTCATCAACCCATCTTGGGTATGGTAGACCCATTAGGGTTCTTATCAATTAATCGGCTCTTTTACGAATTCTTACCATTCACTTTCTTCATTACTTGTTGATTACCTTATACAAGACCTGTTCATCGACACATACATTTTACAATATTTCCACTCTCACCTAAAAATCCACCATGCCTATGACCTAGACTCAATCATACCTAATACCTACCAACCCATCCTTTTAATTCATCATGTTCTTCCCTAGAATGCACCCAACAAACCATGCCATTATTAAATCTTGACCACACTTAACATATCACTTACCCGACCAACCTATTCCCAAAACTCTTATTATTTATTTCCCCGCAACCCTAACGGCCTACCCCTTTCCTCCCATCCCACTTTCACACCCCTCAACGCATATCATATATACCTTTTTACCCTAGCTATTCTCAACACACTTGCCTTTATGCCTCACTGGCTATCTTTCCCTCCCACATGAACCCTCTCTCGCCTCTGCCATGCCAAAATCCACTCATCACCTCCAACCAATCAAATCAATCACACCACTCTCGTGGACCCGTCTACTAGCTCCTCTCATAAACTCATAATATCCACCTCATCCTAGTACAATGCCTTGTCCTCTCCAGGAAAAGTGCTACAAGGTCAAACGGCTCTATCGTTTTATCAAAATTCATAACACAAAAATGATTCTGTAAAATATGAATATTTTATTTTATAAACCCATATCTATCTGACCGACATTGGTCATATTTGTGCCCTAGACAACCGACATCAGTCACCATATAACCAACATCGGCCAACCCTAATAGTTATTTTCCATTACTACGCTTAATTTTACCTATAACCATTAGTTCTCAAACACCTTTTATCATTACGAACACCCATTGAACCATACCTACATGCCCAAACTACCCCTACATTTCTGTAGTTACATCTTAGGATTTGTTATTTGACCTATACCTTGGCCTTACCTGTGTCATGACCTATTTTATTAAACCTGGCCTATTTGGTGTGACCATTGACCTTATGTACTCACTATACCTTGCGATGTTATTACCTATGTTGTTTTAGCCTAACAACCATACCTTGCCTATGGTCATGTCATTTATCCTGACCAAACCTTTAGTGTACCGAAACATACCTAAAAGTTCCTACACCTGACCTATGTTGCAATTCCGGACCATATCCTATACCTTAGATACCTGAATTACTTCACCCTTGTTTGGATAAACCTATCGAACTTAGACGATGTAGATTTTGCAAGATCTTCAACCTGGTACCGTTTTGCAATCTATATGTGTGTGTGCATTTGATTTTCATTACCCATTACCCAATTTGACCCTGGCCTATTACCTTTTACTTGATTTAACCATTACACATACCCGATTTGACCCCATCCTATTGCCTTTTACCCACGTTGACCATCACCCTTTCCTATAGTACTCATACCCTTCCCCACCTACCTTCACTTCCACCAACTACACATTTATGAAACCACTCACTAATTCCATATAACACCTCATCAATTCCTAGTTTGAGGGGGATCACCTTCACCCACACATGGGGAAATCACTACCTGATTTTGTTAGTGTCGCTCACCAATACAAGCTACGTGAAAAAAAGGGGAAAAATGTAGACACCAAATTTGGGTCACACTCCCCCTTTACCCCACATGTATAGTAATTTAATCACCCACAATTAAATTAATGCCTACTCTCACAATATTCATTTTTTAATTACCTTAATTAAACTAATTTCCACCTCACCTAGACACCTCATCATAAACCTATTTTTAGCATATTTCCTTTTTACTAGGACTCAATATCCACTCGCCATAACTAACTAAATTTAGTCCTACCTACCTTAATTAACTAAGACTTAGTTTAACCCTAAAATCATATGCCTATTCTCCCTCTAACCATTTTCCCACTTATCTAATCACAACATTCCATATTAATCCATGAGAATAGACAGAGCTTACCAAAAAGATTGCCAAAATCTGTCAATTTTAGTAAACCTATGATTTCCCACCTTAACCGATGTCGGTCACCCTAAAGCATCGTCGATTAGCATATATTCACTTTGGTAACCTTTTTTGAGAGGTTGGAAGAATTATTCAAGTCTTGGAGAAGAGAGATCTACATGCAAGCATGCACCAGAGCACTCTTACACATCCAGACACCCTGAACTAGCAACCAAGCATTGATCTGAAAGGAAAAGATTCATGACAACATTCTAGGAAGAAAAACTGCGGCAGTGACCATTGGTTACATAGATCAACCATCACCTCCATCCAATAACCAGGTTTGCAAACACTAGTAAGTACCTTTAGATCTGCACCTTCCCACATTTATTTAGATTAGTTTCTTCATGTTTGTTTGAGAGTTCTAGTCTCCCTTACATCCCATCATCTCTCACCCTCCTACAAATCCCTCCATCTAATCACCTACAACCTTTTAAACCCCCCATATATGACTCTAGACACCTCTTACTATCCCTAGCATTGCCATCTACCTCCCCATTATCTGTTCATTCTTTGGGAAAACTCAGAGAATCACTAAAACCCACCTTCAATAAGTTTCCATAATCCCGACCCTACCAATGTCAGTTAACCTGAACCATCGTCAGTTTCCCCTCAATCGGCATCAATCATACCATATCAACATTGGTATCGGCGTCTGGAAATCCTACCTATAACAGAAAACTCATACCTTTTACCCAAACAACCCAAATCACCTAAAGCTTGACCCTAAGCTGTCCCCACCACTTTCTTTACCTGTCTGACTTCCGGATCTGATCATAACCTAGGTTGTTATATTATATTTATTTATTGTACTTGAATGAGATACCTAAATCATATCAACTGTAGTAGGACATTATTGGTTCATATTACTTCTTGCATTAAGTTGTTTTAAATAGTGGATTGACAGCCATCTAGGAAGTATCACACTTCCCGAATCTAGCATACACTAGGTAGTTCACTGACATATATTGTTTAATATTCCTTTTTTGGTCTTGTTTGTATTTACAGGTAGTTCCTCCTAGAAAAAAGGAAGTTCTCGCAATCAGCATTGGATCTGGAAATCAAAACGCGCACACTCTAACTTCCACCTTCACTCACAATTCCTCTTTACCCTTACCTTATTTTTTTTCTCTTACGTATGCACACTATTCAGAAAAACACTGCATTCACAACTAGAGAACAGAGTGAACGCGCATGTGTGTATATAGAAATATAATGACATACTAAGTATTTGTATAGCATGGGAAACAAAGTTTACATATAAGTAGAAGCAAACAAGACTAAGTGTAACCAAAATATGCAATATGTTGTGAATGAGTGAGATAGAATGATATGCAATGTGAATGTGATAGCAGTAGCGTGCCCCCCGAGTAGATGTGTATGACTATGAGATGAGGTTCATTTAAAAAATACCCCTCGATAGTCAAGAATGAACCATAGAACAAGAGTGTGTCATCAAGAAATGGTTTGAAATGTGTGCTAGATAGATATAACATGACACATAGAGCATAAAATTTAGAAGAAGGGTGGAATGATGTGTGATAAAAAATGTTCAAAACATGTATTGTGAGTTGTGAAGCATGATATGTGTAGTGTGTGAGGTTCATGAATTTAGTATGCCCTCAACAGTCAAGTGTGAACCTTAGCACAAGAGTGCGTCATAGGGTAATGGTATGAAAATGCATGCTAGATAGATAGATCAATGAATCATAGAGCGTGAAGAGTGTAAATGTTGTGAGGTTAATTTCATATTTAGATCCTCAAGAATCGAGTATGAACCATGGAACTAGAGTGCGTCATATGGTAGTGACGATATCTAAGGTGTATCAATGTATGTAATATGAATGAGAAAGACTAGATGTGTAACATGGAGTGCGTTAGTAGAAGTGAGACACACCTAATAATGTTAGGAGGTAGGATAAGCATGATGCGCCCAAGTGTATGATATAGATAATATTCAAGTAACATCGTGTAAGAGATCATCATTGTCATGGTCGAATCCAAACAAAGAATTCTTAGAGATTTGGTAAACAACTATATTGGGTTGATCATATAAAGAGCCAATGCAGCGTAAATTGTATATTTCCATTGCATGTTCTTCATCAATGAAAGGTGGTAGCAAGAAGCCATGTGCACACCATCGAGTAGGATTTTTTGTATAGCCGATAAATGAATCATTAGAAATAGAAATGCAACTGAAAGGCATAGGAAATGTGATATCAATATGATTAGGATCCAATGTGCCACCAATGTAGTCGTGCCAAGACTATCGAATTATAAGTGGAGAAGTGTGAGAAGTGCATGCAAAAAATACTAATAAATGGAATACACAGAGGCCATAAGTATAAGTGATGCAAACATATTTGTGATAGAGGTGAGAAGAATGAGGTGGAGGGAGGAGATCACTGAGTTTGAATCCAAACTGAGCTAAGCCATCATACGTGCAAATAGTATCAGAATTAGTAGGATCAAATGGAATATGTGGCCAAAAGGAATTATTGATTAAAAGAGTGCATGTGAAAGGAGGAAGCGCTTATGTAGAGTGCTCATGGGAAGATGAGGAAATTGGTACGATGGCAAATGTATGGATAGACCCCCAAAACATTACCATAGCATTAGTAGAAGGATGGGGTTCTGACACAAAGTTTTTGTGGAGAGATGAAGAAGATGGCATGGTGTCTACTACACAAATGGATCCCTGGAGAAAAACCATGTCATTGGTAGGGGTAAGAGGATCTATGAGTGGATAATCATCAGTGAGATATGTATGAGGATTATGGGGATGACCAGCATTGTGATAGAGAAATGGGGTAGGGAGAGTAGTGAGTGGGTCTATATTGCAATATTTGAATGGATCAAAGTTAGCAAGAACAGTATATGCACAACCATCATGTATGAGATTAATGCATCAATGAATGATAGAAGGTACACCCTGCATAGTGTGAAGCCACATTCTACCAAGTAAGTAATTGTATTGAAGTTTAGTGTCGATGAAAAAGAATATCATAGGGACGGTGTTTTACCTAACTGTAATAGGTAAGGTGATATTGCCACGGTCATACAAAATAATCATAGCTATGAATAGAAATGGATTTTAGACTAAGATTAGATGAGGAAAGGTCAAGTTGCTGAAGAAATGTAGGATTATGAAGATTGAGCTCAGATCCATTATCAACTAATACTCGCCTAATGCCTATGTTAAAGATGCCAGCCTAAATATAAAGAGGAGGATCATTGTCGCAAGTAGAAAGAGTGGTGGTGACATCAGATGGGAAATTAAGGTGTTGAGTAAATGCATCAATGAATAACTAATATACATGATCTAGAGGAGTAGTAGAAGGAATGTAAGTATTAGCCATAAGATAGTTGATTTTAGCCTTACATTTAGGATTAGCTTACAAAAAGGCATATATATAAATAGCCATGATGGAAGAAGCTTAGGATATTGAAGAAAAATGAATAAATAAAGATCCGAGAGTGTTCAAAATATAGGTCCACAAAATGTTTTAAATTTTTTGAATTTGTAAAACCCTAATTCTAGAGTCATGTATGATAAAAAAAAACTATCGAAATATAGGTGACACAAACAATAAGAATGTAAAATAGGAAACCCTAAGTGAAAAGGAAAAAAGATATACTTAGTTGATTTACACTTTCCTAAAGTTGATCTAGACTAGAGCAACTGATGAACAATAGGAGTAGACTATCACAATTGAGCATAGAAAATCTTGGAACTACTGAATGATTCGGGACTAGGGTGCCTAGACTGAGACAAGGGCATCTAGGTGTCAAATACCTCTATTGGGCACCTCTAACAAATCAAGGGCTCTGAAACTTATTTTTCTTATGTCACATAAGTTCCACTAACCTTTTATTTTGGTCACATGTATGTCACTAGATGATCACCAAATTTGCCTGTAACCTACAAAGAGAAGACAACCTGGAAAAACCCTCAAACTAAACCAAATCCTAGAAATAAAAGATGTAATATGGGGATTCGGATTGACCCCAATGGTAACCTAATAGAGTGAACTTATGACCAAGTATTGCACTACATCTCAAAGTCCATGTAGTTCTTGTGAGTGTGTGATAGAATTGTGCACTAGGAATACCTTGTGCAAGTGCACATGATAGCGAGTGATAGTTATATGTACCATTGTAAATAGATGTGTGGATGGAAAAATTAACTTCGCCTCTTATGTGTTTATGTAGAAAATGCATTCCCTTGTCCCTTGAAAGAAAGCTAGCTAAATGCCTTTGATGCTCTTACATTCCTATTGGTTTCTCAAATGTGGATCTGCGTCTCGGATCTTCGAAAGGGCCGAGGTGTCTGAGACCACAATGGAACCTTCCCCAATTTTTGGGACCTTATGAGATTGGGATGGATCTCTAGAGAAGGTCAGTTCTTCTATCTATTTCTACTACTACTGCTACTCCTAGTGTTGAAAGGGGAAACTAAGCTAAGAATGCCAAGGGATCAAGGAAAGAAGGATAACATGGAGTAAACTACACTAAAAGGTGATAGAACAAAAAAATAGGGGTGAACACTATCTATTATGAGTGACAATGATATGGAATGCATGAAAGGAGGCTAGGCATGAGTAGCACAATGAAATACGCATTCACCAGATCGCTCTCATGGAACACAACTAAGTATGGAACTGCAGGGAACTTGAAATAGCAAAAAAATACACAATGCAAAAGAAGAGGCAAGAAGAAGGAATGCAAACACGTTAGGATAGATAATAGTCAAAAAATGATGCTTCTATTACTTACAGAAATTTATAGAACTATTACAATGATAAAGAAGCCGATATCCACATGCAAGAGCAAAACATAGAGGTTTGCAACTCAAAATATAGAAAATATGGAGTCCTTAGCAATATGCATAAGGATCCAGAGTGTCCAACATAAAAAATGAGCATTTCTCTTACATTTATAGATGAATTCATGGAGGAAGAAGGGAAAAGGAGGGAAAACCCAAATTTGAAGCACAACCACCAACAAGAAGCATTCAATGTCTGTAAACCCGCTTAGAAATCTTTGAAATATGCTTCCCCATGCTTTTTTGACATGTTGAAGACAAAATACAGCGGATCATACCAAATTGGGTGGTTGGAGTAATTAGATATGCTCATCAATATTCAGAAAGATGTTTTCCCAATTCTCACCTACCAAATCTACCAGAATTTGAATTTTGAATTTTTGGTACTGTAGCTGATGTCAGCAGCTCTCTGACAAGTCTAGGCGCATACCGATCTAAGCTCTGTAGCTAATGATATGGCTGTCAGAAGATGTCAGAGTCGTTGGCATATGCAAAACATGTGGTGCATGCTGATTAGCTGAAATGGTGGACAAATGTATAGCTATTTTTCATTTCTACCACATGTCAATCATTCATTTGTTGCAAGGATTCAACGCCCTTTTGGTGCACCCTAACTGGTTACGTACTACACACTTAAGCATGTCAAAAGATGATCTGGCAAAGAAGGACACGTGGAGAAAATAGAGGAAGGTGCGTAGGGGGTGCGCACGATGTGTGTGAGGAGATGAATCAAACCAGTGAGCAGAGAATGTATGGTTAAGGGGCAACTATTACAAAGTAATAGGTGCGGCATGCAAAGGGCCAACAACTTAGGCACGCGGGATGGAAAGAAACTGACTTGGAAGAAGGTGAATGCGTGGAATGTGGGCAGAAGAGAGAAGTGGAAGGAGAAAAGAAAAGGATGGCGTAGGTTAACTGCGACCAAAGGAATGTGCCAAGTGATTTTGATCGCGTGTAATTCTTCAATGAATAACCTGGGGCCAGAATGTGTATGTAAGTTATCCAAATCGCTAGGAGAGCTATTTGGATAAAAAAATTGGTGACTTTTGGGGCCATCTACCTGCTAGATGAAAGAGACCATTCGCCTTAGAATTCCATTGGGCATGGAGTCTACTTGTTCGATCATGAAAATGTCCCTATGGTCACTTTGAGAATCATTTTTGCACTTTTTTCTGAATCTCATAACTACTGAGAGAATTTTTACATTCTGGAAGTAACAAAAGAGCACGTAGGAAGCACGTGAGAGGAAATAACTATGTACAAACAAACAATGTGCGCAGAGCACACTTGGAGGAATGAAACTATTCTAATATATACAATCATGATGGAGTAAACCTAATGGAATGGTTTGAGATAGATCTCGTTCACTGGGATTTGTAGTGTGCTTCCATTCGGGTGAGTTAACTCAAAAGATTTAGCTTCTTTGTAGGACTTTATGATGTATGGGCCACTCCAAAGTGCATCAAAATTTGAACGACACCCTGGTTTAACTATGTCAGCATCTCATTTTAGAACCAGGTCCCCAACTTTGAAAACTTGAGGCCTATCCTTTCTGTCAAACCATTTCTTTGTTGCTTGTTGATGTTGTTCTATCTTGACCATGGTAGAGTTTCTGAGTTCTTCAAGATGAACTAGCTCTGCCATCCTGATTTCTCTTTGTTTCGTGCCCTCAAATTCCAGCTTCTTGGCAAGCGCCAATGAATTTAATTCTAGTGTAAAATTAAGGGCAGCCTCCTTTCCATAGAAAAACTTGTAAGGCAAAGTTCCTATTGCCTTTTTTACTATGATTCTATATTCCCAGAGTGCGCGCAAGACCTTCATATGCCACTATCTTTGGCTGATGTTCATTGTGTGCTTCATGATTTTGATCAGGTTCTTGTTTGTTGATTCTATGAGACCGTTGCCTTGATGGTAATAGTTGGAAGAGGTTTTCAGGTAAATACCCAGACTTAGAGCCCAATCAGTGATTTTAGCACCAAGGAAGGCCTTCGTATTATTAGAGATAATGGTTTGAGGAATGTCAAACCTTATGACAAAATCTTCAAGAAAGTCAAGGATGACTACCTCGGTTGATTCCTTAAGTGTGACAGATTCTCTCCATCTGGTGAAGTAATTTTTAGTTGTCAACACCCATTTATGTCCAGTGCTTGAAGGTAGATTGATCATGCCTATGAAGTCGAGACCCCATTACGCGAAAGGTTGATCCACTTGAGTTGGTCTAAGGGGAATTGCTATCAATCTTTTCTTTACCGTAAAAAAAGTGCATTCTTTGCATTTTGTGACCCACCTATGTGCATCTACAAATAGGGTAGGCCAAAAGATACTTTCCATTATGATCTTCATTGTTGTAGTCTTGGCAGAAAAGTGTCCACCACAAAATCCATCGTGAAATTCTACTAACACTTGCTCATTCTGCGCGTCACTGATACATCTTAACAGCATGTCATCTAGATTTCTTTTAAAGATAATTCCATCAATAAAAACATAATGGATAGATTGCAACCTCAGATGCCTTCTCTTTGCTTTGTTCAAACTGTGAGGGTACGCGCCCTCAGAAAGGAATGTGATCATGTCCTTCATCTAGTTGCATGCGCCGGGTTCTATATTATGTTCATGTTCTACACACAAGAGGTCTCCATAAAAAAATAATGAGGCCTCAGGTTCATTTTGTGCATCCTTAGAAATCTATTTGTAGAGTGCACTGCCTCTTACCAGCTTTGTGGCCTTAATAGTTACATCATATTCCATGATTTTTGTCACCCATCGCGCTCTTTTCTCACTGATTTCTACTCCCATGATGAAGTCTCTGACAGATGAGTGGGAGACTAACACCTTGATATGATTTTTGGAAAGCATGCTCTTGAATTTCTTGAGTGCACGCATGATGGTGAAGACCTACTTCTCCATGTGACTATATTTCAATTCATAATCCTTCAGCATCTAGCTTAAGAAGGCCACTGGTTGTTCCAGCCCTTGTCCATTTTCCTGTGTTAGGACATTAATGATGCTTGCATCAGCACCATAAGCATAAAGGATGAAATCCTTTGAGTAATATGGACTGATGAGTGTTAGCACACAAGTAATCTCTTTCTTGATCTTGTTGAATCTTTCTCTTCCTTCTACTTTCCATCTGAAGGCTATGTCCTTTTTGATCATGCGGATGATGGATCAAACGAGTCCCGCAAAGTTAGGGATAAAATTCCTAACAAAGTTAATCTTTCCAAGGAAGAACTGTAAGGCATTTTTGTGTGCCGGTAGGGAAAGGGCTAGGATGGCTGAAATGCACTCAGGATCAATCACAATGCCATCCTTTGAAACCACATGGCCCAAGAGCCTTCCCTAAGCCACCAAAAAATTGTATTTCTAGGGGTTAAGAGATACCCCAAATTCTTTGCACCTATCAAAGACCTTTTCCAGGTGTACCATGTGATCCGTGCCTTACTTTGAGAAGACAGTTATATCATCAAGGTAAACCAAGATGAACTCATTGATGTAACCTTTGAAGGCAATATCCATCGCGCATTTAAATGTTGCACCCAAATTTGAAAAACCAAAGGGCATTTTCTAATATGCGTATGTTCCCCAATTGGTTGTAAATGTTGTTTTGAATTGATCCTCTTCCTTAACCATGATCTAGTTGAAACCTAAATACCCATCTATCATGGAGAACCTTTACGTGCTAGCCACAGTCTATAGAATCTGCTCCATTTAAGGAAAAGGATAATGATCCTTTAGAGATGCCTTATTCAAATCTCTAAAATCAACATAGATTCTGATTTCACCATTTTTCTTGCGCACTGGAACAATATATGAGACCCAGGTAGAATATTTGATAGGAAAGATAATCTTTTCCTCAATGATTTTTGATAATTCCTTTCTCATGAGGGGCTCTATCTTTGGATTGACTGGCCGTTGCTTTTTTCTAACAAGCTTGATACTAGGATTAAGGTCAACGGAGTGTTGAGCAACACTTGGATCAAAACCTTTGAGGTCCTTATACTCCCATGAGAAAATGTCACTATATTTTTTTATAGATAGATGAAGGCCTATTTTTCTTCATGTGCACAAGTCCTGCTAAGAAGCATGTCCTTTCCACATGCAATAGTAATGGAGGAGCAATCCTCGTGCACGGCATGCATGTATCTTTCTTCACCCTTGAACTCATCATCAAGGCTGAACATTTTCTCTAAGGTGACCAGCCCTTTAGGAAACCTATTTTTCTTTAGCTGTATTACTTGGTCACCATAGATGTCATGCAAGTCAGCTTGCATACTTGATGAAAATTCAGCTTCATTCTAGATAAATTGGATGATCTACGTGTCACTGTTAAACACTTTCCATCTGGTGTTATTGTCTAGGATGGATGGTCTAATCACCATCTTAATGTGCTGAGTGTTTCCTTTGACAAAGTCCTTAGCAGGATAAAACTGTGAACCGAGTGTGGCCATTTGGTCAGCTTCTTTGTTCATTTTACGTAGAACTACCTGCAAATTAAGGGCATCAAAACTCTCAAGTAAGTCCCAAACTCTATGTTTATAAGATTTAATAAGCTTATTATTTGTCTAGAATTTTGTGGTGACCTAGTGGATGACCAATTCTATGTCCCCAAAGACCTGCAATGCTTTAATTTTCTTCTTTTCAGCAATAAGCAAGCCATGCACCAATGCTTCATATTCTGCCACATTGTTAGAACATGCAAACTGCAACCTATGCACAAAGAAGAATTTATAATCCTTAGAGGAAATGAGAACCACTCTTGTGCCATTCCTACCTCTGGATCCATCAAAATATAACTTCCATAGACCAGTTTGAACTTTGTCTCCTATGACTGCACGCGAAAGTGTAGCGTCCTCTTCTAGAATGCAATAAGTACCAAGCCCAGTTTCATAGGCTTCTAGTTATTCAGCATAGGGATCAAATTTTTGATGCCTTTTTGCCCATTCATTAAGTACTAGGTCTGGAATAGAGGGCAGAAGAGACTGCTCTTTAGGAACTGAAACATGTTCTTCTTAGATAAGACAATTGGCTTAGAGAGGGGATGGGACATATGTTTCTACATGATAAGAAAATATAGGATCGGATTGTATGGTAAACCGGGTATCATACCTTGTCTTGAGTAACATATGAACCAATCAGAATACAAGTAACCACCACTTTAGCAATAAATTCTCTTGATAGACATAGGGAAAACAAAGGAGGCAGGTCAATAATTGACACATCTTGAGTAATTGTCAGGCTTGGACATGCATGGAGGGTTAACTCAAGATCCTTGATGAATCATAAGGTGGTTACAATTGAGCCATCAAGTTTTAGGACTCCTTTAGATAAAGGGCTATATTTTAGACCTAAGACATCAGCTATCTTCTTAGGCATAACAGAAGTACTAGCCCTTGAGTCAATTAAGCAGATATGCACTAGGTATTTGCCTATAATCAAGGACATGTAGAAGGGTGGGGTTTTAGTAGCTTTACTTACTTGTTTCTCATCTTCTTGGCAGATTTTAACAGAAGCGCGTGGCTTCTACATAACCGGGTCAGCATGTGGAAGTTGCATCAGAACCTCATATAATAGATCCCGCTGAGATGGAATGGTTAGAGCTTCCCACATTGTGACGTTTATGTTTGTTTTCTTCATCTGGTCAACAATGTTGAACGGAAGCCCCCCCACCTTTTACATTTGGAGAACGACATCCCTTCTTGACTGTTCAGGTGTGGAAGCCTAAATTTTAGCTGGGGAAAAGGCCTAGCCTACCAAAGGATGGGCACATACTGCTTCAGAAGGAGATTTATGCGGGACCTCCTGCATAGGGATTTAAATGATTTTTCTATAAGAGGTCTTGTCTGATTCTTTTTTCTTCAAAAGGTTTACTTGTATTGCTGGGACTATGACCTGCGTGCATGACTCTAATACTCTTTTCTTTTATCTTGTGTTGTCTGCAACTTGGGTGCGCGGTCTATTTGTATCTTCTACAACTTGGTTGATTGCACATAAATCCTCCGCACCAAATAACATCAAATTGGTTTCCAAAGGAACTTCTGGTCCTTCTGGACTATCTACTTCATGGGCGCTTGTTGAGGGCTCACAAGATGAAGCATTCTGGATCATGAAGACTTGGGCATGTGCAACATTAGCACAATGATATTGACTATGAGGCATTTTTTAAGGGAAGCACCATTCTCACTCTTGTGCCAAGTTGTTCTAAACCGGAACAAGAACGTAGCTCGCACTGGGTGCTGAGACAGAAGGTGCAGGAGGGATAACTTACAAGGGCATATGTGCATTAGGCTACCACCTATCATTCTATTGGTTGGGCATGTATCTTTGATTTCCATATTGATTCCACCAAGATTGATTGCCTTGGCCATGCGCCTGATTGGAAATGCCTCTATATGCTTGTGTTTGTTACTTTTCTAATGATATTACCATGTTTGATAAATTTCTTATCAAGGCCTTCAATTCTTTGTCCTCCTTTTGTTGTGATGGAGAATATGATGTTGAGGCAACTGGTTGCACACTTTTCTCAGGGATAGGAACAGGGGCCATAAAAGGCTACGGCGCTTGTGACATTTCTAGGAACAAGTGCATGGGTGGTCTAAAAGCCAACTTTCCTGCCTAAATGAAACTATTTTCTGCCCTAACTACAATGTTATAAGTAGCTGGTAAATTCCTACATCCCATAGATTGGATCATAACTAAGATATCGTTATTGAATGACTTCAGATAATAAAGGAAAGCATGTTAGGTTGTAGGTCTTACCACAACAGGAATTTTGTCCCAAGTCTTCTGAAATCTGATGTTGAAATCAGTCATCTGCTCATTGGGTGCCCTCCTTGTTGTTGTCAGTTGCTCCACCAAAGATAAGTGATCATACTTGTCCTCAAAATAACTAAGTAGAGTTTTTCCCAACTCATCCCAGGTGGTGATAGATCGAAGTCTCAAGCCTCTATACCATTGAAGTGCTTTACCTTTGAAGGAGGTTGTAAGCAGCCTGACTGCTACTTCATTATGTGTGATCAGATAGAGCGAACACACATTTGCTACATCCTAGATATACTCCTGAGGGGTGACTTAATTCTCACCAATAAAGTAAGGAATACTTTTGAGTGTGCCATTTGGCATATCATGCTACACAGCCAGGAGTAAGGGACTCCCTCCATCAAAGTTTTCAAATCTTCTTAATGGTGGAGGTGGTTAATGTGTCATTGCAAGGCACAAAGGTTGTCTACTTTCAGGAGGAGTTAAGTGGGCACTGCGTGCTGGAGATAGAGATGCACATGTAGGATTTCTGGAATGAACTCTTCTCGAGTATAGATGGAGGTATTCAAAAGAATCTTCAGCTGCTGCACTTCTTCTTGTGTGCACTCTTCTCATGAAAGGCACTTATGAGTGCTAAAACAGATATTTTAAAATATTGGGATTCACCAAATGTGTTTGAAATGAGCCTCTTTAAGGGATAAAACACTAATTTCACACACCAGAACTTAGAGATATGAAATTTGAGCTTTCAATGCTGGTCCCACTGGGCATGCCAGAAACTGTTGGTTTCTCAAATGTGCACCTACGTCTCAGATCTTCGAAAGGGCCGAGGTGTTTGAGACCACAATAGAACCATCCCCAAGTTGTGGGACCTTGCAAGCTTGGAATGGATCTCCAGAGAAGGCTAGTTCCTCTATCTATTTCTATTGCTACTGCTACTCCTAGTGCTAAAAGGGGAAACTAAGCTAAGAATGCCAAGGGACCAGGGAATGAAGGATAACATGGAGTAAACTACACTAAAATGAAATAGCACTAGAAAAGAGGGGTGAACACTATCTTTCCTGAGCAAGAATGATAGGGAATGCATGAAAGGAGGCTAGGCACGAGTAGCACAGTGAAATACGCATTCACCAGATCGCTCTCATGGAACACAACTAAGTATGGAGCTATAAGGAACTTGAAATAGCAAAACAATACACAATGCAAGAAAAGAGGCAAGAATAAGGAATGCAAACATGTTAGGAAAGAGAATAGTCACAAAACGATGCTTCTATTACTTCCAGAAATGCACAGAACAATTACAATGATAAAGAGGCCGATATCCACATGCAAGAGCTAAACATAGAGGTCTGTAACTCAAAATACAAAAAATATGGAGTCCTTAGCAACATGCGTAAGGATCCAGAGTGTCTAACATAACAAATGATCCTTGCTCTTACTGTTATCCAAAATGAGCCCCTACTTATTTTGGCTAAATCCTCCTCCTTTTCCTTCGTTGGTACTTAAAATGAATTTTTTACATGCTTTAGGGACTCAAAATTTTCTAGGTATGTTTTCATCGGATAGAGGATCTTCTCACCTTTCCATAAAGGTAAAGAAGTCCTCCTAACTCCTTGTATTTTTTGATTTATGGCTCGGCGGAGTTTGGAGGGAAAATTTGCCCTGGGCGGGCTCGTGGAGGTAAGGAGAAAAATTTGCCACGGAGTCTCAAGCCAGCGGAGCAGAGTTAGAAAATTTTCCAAGGAAATTGGTGGGTTGATGGAGACAGGGAGAAAATGTGGGCACTTAGCCCTTGTTGTGGAAAAGGGGGCAAAGGAAAATTTTGGCCCACGAGCCCGACGAACGAAGGAAACAGACTCGCGTGGCCAGAGAGGAATTTGTGATACTTAGCCTTTTTGGCTAAAACCTCATAGTCAAAATTTGGCCTGTAGGCCCATGAAGGAGAAAGTTAGAAAACTTGAGAGGCACCTCAATGTCAAATCAGAAGGCGCCACATGTCCACATCAGTAGTGGAGGTCGAGCTGGCAAGGGATTTTTAGAAACTTTTCCGAGGCGGGCAACTTGGGCAGGATTTTCTCCTGAGGCCTGTGGATCAACCAGAGGGTGCCATGTGTCATCAGAGGGGTGGGGCATGGAGATTTTTTGGGAAATTTTCCCAATTTGAAAAAAGAGGGAAAAATCAAGATTTTGCCCCGCGGACTTGTTTTTCACCATTTTTACCCTAATTTGGCTGCAGAATTTCAAAAGGTCATATCTTTCAATCTAGTGGTCTAAATTCATCAAATTTGGTACCATTGGAAAGCTATCAATGCCCTCTATGCCATAGAAGCTTCAATTTTGAGTTTTGGGCAAATTTGGAGGGAGAAAATTGAAGAAAAGTCCCATAAACGGGAAAAAATGCATAATATACATCCAACCACCATAAATTAATGTAGTATGGCACTCATTTTTCTCCAACATGGTCGAATACATTGGAAAATGGATTTGTGAGGGTGCCCTTGCTGTTTTAATGAATCTTATTGGTGGTTGGAGATCTCGAATCAATTTGCCCACATTTTTTCACTTTTCTTTGTTATGCTTCATCGTTAAAAGCCAGTTTTGGCTCATTTTGTAATGGTTGGATGTTCTTGCTTCTACAAGCTCTTCTTTTCTCCTTAGCAGGTGGATTTGAAGGAGTTTTAGACCTCCCATGAAGATTGTAGCATGTTTTTTGCCTCTCTGCCAGTGTAATGCATTGTATAAAACTTGGGAATGATAATGCATGTTCTGTGAATTATTTTCCAATCCCCTCATGTGTTTATTATTGTCTTCTAATATTTCATAATATTTTAGCAATATGTGCATGTTTTGATGCTGCATCTCCATGATCTGTGTCTATTTTTGCAAAACAAGAAGTTTAGCACTCCTTTGGTGTATCACCGTTCTGTTTTTGCTTAGTTTTGTTTCCCATTTCCATGTTTTCTCTCACCCCTATCTCCTTGGTAGTTTTAGAGTAGGAATTTTGAATTAGAACCTCTGCAAAAATTGCATGCATACACCTAAACAGAGGAGTAGGAACCAACCTCAATCTAGAGAGTTTTCCCAATTTGCAAGGTCCCACACTTAGGGAAAACTCCATGTTGTGCATTCACACCAAATTGACCATTTGCCTATAGCAGATCTGAGGGTCGATTTGGGGCTGCTATGAATCTAAACTAACAGTTTTGGCATGCCCAGTGGGACCAAGAGGTCTTCCACTTCATCTCATCAAGTTGATGTGCTCTTGGTGAAGATTTCAGCCTTTGGAGGCACTTGCAAGCCCATCTGGTGACTCCATATGATCAACAACCCATATCTGAAGTTGCAGACCTTCTTTTCATTCATTTTCATTCATTTTCCATTTCATTTTTTCCCTCCATTTCTTGCATTCTTCTTTCATTCCATGAAGTTTTGCAATCATGACTTCATTCCCCTCATGGAATTTGCATTTACAATAGCAGCAATGTTTCCCACCTCTAACATGTTTTTTAAATCCTACAAATCAACATTTTGGTCAAATTCAAAACTAATATACATACCCATCTGAGCAATGCCAAAGTCAGTTTAGCTATGAAGCCTGTCAAGCACAAGGGTACATAGATTGTGAGGGCAGGCAAGAAGAAAATGTGGATTTGTTGGAGAAGATCCAAAATATGGAGGCAAACATGGTGCAATACAGGGCTCAAGCACAAATGAAAGCATTTGGAATCAGTTATAGGGCACCTTGTCCATGGGTGGGACCTTTTCCAAGGCACTATAGCCTACAAGATAAACTTGACTTCATTGTTGCAATGCTGCCATTGCTTACAAAGTGGACTAAACGAATAGGGGTGTATGAAAGGAGTATTCAGCAACCTTGTCAATGGGTAAGCACACCATCTCATGATTTTTCTTTTCCTCTTTCCCAATCTATTTTATCTCAGCAGTGTTAAGTTTCAAGTTACACATCTGTTGTCCCAAAAGATAATTCCATTTCTTCACCTCCTAGTCTCCTATCTCACCTCAATTTCCCTACTCTTTTCCATTCCAAATAGTCATCCCCTCCAAATAAACAAGAAGTTCCACCTCCCTCCCCACCACAAAAAATTGCAAAGATGGTTGAACCCCAACCTACCACTCCTCTTATTTTCCCAAGTCCATGTTGGGAAGATACTCATGTAGTTTTCTCAAGGACAACAAGAAGAGGTTCCCAATGAGTTTTTAAAGTCACACACAATGAATTGTAACAGTTGGGCTACCAAGTTTGGGTTTACAAAGATCACCCTTGATATGCACATAATTTCTCTACAGAGGACCTAACTTGGGATTACACAACTCCTAGTGGAGGACTTTTTGCATTTTTTCCTCTCAACAGAAGTCGAGACTAGGTTTGCCCCAACAGTTTGTTTCATGCATAGATTCCTTGGTGTAAATAATTTTGGCACTTAATACCCAAAGGATAAGTTGAATTTAATCCAAGCTACCCATTCAGTCCTTTCTAAGAGCTGAAGTAAAATCAGCTCCAAATCCCTTCATCTGAGGAGCTAAATGGAAAAGAGCAACTCAATTCTTTGGAAACCACTAGAAGAAGGCTAGCATGATGGATACTATGTTTCACGACCAATTGAAGGAATCTCATTTGATATATGAATGATTCCACTAGTGGAAATGACAAAAACGGGTCTTTATTGTGAGTCAAAAGGCACATGCTCAATTCCATTGTTTTTCTCCCACTTCATCTAGATCCAAAACTTTGATTGATCTTGGATGACCTCGAACTTGGCAAACCCTGCTATGTATAGTGGAAACCCCCTTATGAACCTGGTGAAGATGACACAGATTTAGCAGGTAACTCATTGTAATAGGGAAAAATTATGTTGCAACAGGACTTAAATTAGTTTCAAAAATATTTATCAGACTTCAGAGGAATGTACATGAGGAGGAGCCTTACTGAAATAGGATACATATTCCTTCTCCACATTTTTTTCTTTAACATCAAGAGCCTGCTGCCACAAACGTGAACATTGAAGAACATCAACTTGTATTTTGTAGGAGGATTTTGGAAGTAAGATTGGAAGATTTAAAACATTCCATGTTTGAACTTCATGGGAAGAGTAAGGGAATATCATCATGAGATTTTTAACTCTTCTTTCAGTGCCAGTGGTACCCAAAACATTTATCACAAGAATCTCATCTCCAATTTTGGAGTTGCATTCTAAGACCAACTATGAAAGAATACAATACAGAAAATCAGACTGTGCACAATCAAGTACTTGGACTTCCTCTGGAGTCTAAGGATACTTACCAATAACCCATTTTTATGCCTACTGAAAGAGAAAATTGTGCTTTAAAATTAAGTACCAAGGGTCATAGATCAACACTTCCATAAGTACATGATTCAAGTCATCTTCAGGAGGTACTTTCAATTGAATGTCTGACACCTTGATGACGTGGGTGGATCACCAGCTCATGTTCATTCTTTGCAGTCATAAAATACGAGTCATGAATTCAGTACCTATAATCAGTTGCATGGCTGCCATTTTTTAGGAAGGGAAGCTATTTCAACAAAAAATACTATCACTTACAGGCATGAGTATAAGCATCCATTTGAAAGTTGGTTAGAGTAGTAATAAGATAAGGTTAATTTTCAGCAGAATAAGTGGTTGTGTACACTCTATATATCCCATCTGTGTGTGTGTGTGTGATGTGTCATGTGTGTACATAGTGTGTTTGCGTGCTGCGCGTTTTGCGCTTAAACAGAGTTTTCATAACCAATGTCTATGGCATTTTACTTCAAGATTTTACATGGTTTCAGTACCTTCATTGGTACTTCCAAGAGGCCATGAGTAATGGAAGTTTTCAAGTAGAGGATCCTAACTATTCTAGGCTATCTACTCATGATTCCTTGCCCAATGTATGCTATTACACGCACGCTGGTCATTTTCATCTAGTCAGGCATTGATGACCCCTCTGAGACTTCCAAAATTGTTATCCAAAATGAGCCCCTGCTTATTTTGAAGCATAACTCACTCACTCCTTTTCCTTTGCTGGTACTTAAAATCAATTTTAATGGCTCAATTCCCTTCGATGACTTATCAAAATTGTCCAAGTATGTTTTTACCTAATACAGGATCTCCTTAAAACCCTTTAATCCCCTTACAAGCTTAAGAAGTCCATTTCCTAACTCCTTGTACAATTTCAGTTATGGCTCAGCGGAGTTTGGAGGGAAAATTTTCCTTGGGCGGGCCCACGGAGGTGAGGAAAATTTTCTAGGGAGTCTTAGGCTGGCGGAGCGGAAATGGAAAATTTTCTAAGGAAGTTTGTGGGTCAGCGGAGATAGGGAGAAAATGTGGGCACTTAGCCCTTGTTGCGGAAAAGGGGGCAAAGGAAAATTTTGGCCGCGGGCCCGACAAAGGAAGGAAACGGACTCGCAGGGCCAGGGAGGAATTTGCGACACTTAGCCTTTTTGGCTAAAAAATCAAAGTCAAAATTCATCCTACAGGCCCACAAAGGAGAAAGGTGAAAAACTTGAGCCACACCTCCACACCAAATCATAAGGTGCCATGTGTCCACATCAGTAGTGGAGGTCGGGCCGGCAGGGGATTTTTGGAAACGTTTCCTAGGTGGGCAAATTGGGCAGGATTTTCTCCTGAGGCCCACGGATCAACCAGAGGGTGCCTTGTGTCATCGAAGGGGTGGGGCATGGAGATTTTTTGGGAAATTTTCCCAATTTGAAAAAAGAGGGGAAAAATCAATATTTTGCCCTGCGAACCCATTTTTCACCATTTTTTCCCTAATCCGGCCGCAAAATTTCAAAAGGTCATGTCTTTCGATCCAGTGGTCAAAATTCATCAAATTTGATACCATTGGAAAGCTATCAATGCCCTCTATTTCATGAAAGCTTCAATTTTGAGTTTTGGTTAAATTTGGTGGGAGAAAATTGAAGAAAATTCCCATGAATAAGAAAAAATGCATAACAGACATCCAACCACCAAAAATTAATGCAATATGGCACCCATTTTTCTCCAACATGGTTGAATACATTGGAAAATGGATTTTTGAGGGTGACCTTATTGTTTTAATGAATCTTGTCAGTGGTTGGAGATCTCAAATCAATTTGCCCACATTTTTTCACTTTTCTTTGTTCTACTTTATCGTTAAAAGCCAGTTTTGGCTCATTTTGTAATGGTTTGATGTTCTAGCTTCTGCAAGCTCTTCTTTTCTCCTTAGCAGGTAGATTTGAAGGAGTTTTAGACCTCCCATGAAGACTACAACATGTTTTTTGCCTCTCTTCCAATGTAATGCATTGTATCAAACTGTGGAATGATAATGCATGTTCTGTGAATGATTTTCCAATCCTCTCATGTGTTTATTATTGTCTTCTGATCTTTCATTATATTTTAGGAATATGTGCATGTTTTAATGCTATATCTCCATGATCTATGTCTATTTTTGCAAAACAAGAAGTTCAACACTCCTTTGGTGTATCAGTGTTCTGTTTTTGCTTAGTTTTGTTTCCCATTTCCATGTTTTCTCTCAACCCTGACTCCTTGGTAGTTTTAGAGTAGGAATTTTGAATCAAAACCTCTACAAAAATTGCATGCACACACCTAAACAGAGGAGTAGGAACCAGCCTCAATCTGGAGAGTTTTCCCAATTTGCAAGGTCCCACACTTAGGGAAAACTCCATGTTGTGCATTCACACCAAATTGACCATTTTCCTACAGTAGATCTAAGGGTCGATTTGGGGGTACTGTGAATCTGCACTAACACTTACATTTATAGATGAATCCATGGAGGAAGAAGGGAAAATGAGGGAAAACATGAATTTGAAGCACAACCACCAATAAGAAGCATTTAATGTCTATAAAACCACTTGGAAATCTATGAAATACGCTTCCCCATGTCTGTTTGATGTGTTGAAGACAAAAGAGGGATGATCATACCAAATTGGGTGGTTGCAATAATCAAATTTGCTCATCAATGTTTGGAGAGACGTTTTCCCAATTCTTAGCTACCAAATCTACCAGAATTTGAATTTTGAATTTTTGGCATTATAGTTGATGTCAACATCTCTTTGAAAAGTCCAGGTGCATGCCAATATGAGCTTTGTAACTTATGATATGGCTGTCAGAAGATATCAAAGTTTTTGGCATATGCAAAACACATGTCGTGCGCCGATTGTCTAAGATGGTGGCCAAATATACAGCTATTTGTTGTTTCTACCACATGTCAATCATTCATTTGTTATAAGGATTCGGTGCCCTATAGGCACACCCTGACTGGTTACGCACTAAACACTTACGTGTGTCAAAATATGATCTAGCACAGAAGGGCATGCAGAGAAAATAGAAGAAGGCACGGAGGGGGTGCACACGATGCGTGTGGGGAGATGAATTAAACTGATGAGTAGAGAATGTATGGTTAAGGCACAACTATTACAAAGTAATGGGTATAGCGTGCAAAGGGCTAAGGACTTAGGCATGGGGGATGGAAAGAAACTGACTCAAAAGAAGGTAAACGCATGGAATGTGGGCAGAAGAGAGAAGTGGAAGGAGAAAAGGAAATGAGGGTGTAGGTGAACTGCAACGAAAGGAATGTGCCAAGTGAATTTGAGTGCATGTAATTCTTCAATGAATAACCTAGAGCCAGAATGTGTATGTAAGTTACCCAAATCGCTAGGAGAGCTATTTGGATAACAGTTTTGGTGACTTTCGAGGCCATCTACCTACTAGATGCAAGAGACCAATAGCCTTAGAAGTCCATTGGGCAAGGAGTCTATTTTTTCAATCATGAAAATGCCCTTGTGTTCACTTGGAGAATCATTTATGTACTTTGTTTTGAATCTCATAACTGCTGAGAGAAGCTTTGCATTCTGGAAGTAACAAAAGAGTGCGCGTAGGAAGCACGCGAGAGGAAAGAACTCTGTACAAACAAACAATGTGCATAGAGCACACTTGGAGCAATGAAACTATTCTATAATACAATATGATTGTAGTAACCTAATGAAGGGTTGAGATAGATCACATTCACAGGGATTACAACGCGCTTCCATCTGGTGAGTTAACTCGAAAGAGTTAGCTTCTTGCAAGACGTATTGATGATGTATGGGCCACTCTGAAGTGCATCAAAATTTGAATCATGCCCTGGTTTAGCTCTGTCAGCATCCCATTTTAGAACCAGGTCCCCAACTTTGAAAGCTTAAGGCCTAGCCTTTCTGTCAAACCATTTCTTTGTTTCTTATTGATGTTGTTCTAGCTTGATCATGGCAGAGTTTGTAAGTTCTTCAGGATGAACCAGCTCCGTCATCCTGATTTCTCTTTGTTTTGTGCCCTCAAATTCCATCTGTTGGGAAAGTTCCAATGAATTTGATTCTAGTGTCAAAGGAAGGGCATCCTCCTTGCCATAGACAAGCTTGTAAGGTGAATTTCCTATTTCCTTTCTTACTGTGATTCTATCTTCCCAGAGCACGCAGAAGACCTTCGTATACCACTTTCTTTGGCTGATGTTTGTTGTGCACTTCATGATTTTGATCAGGTTCTTGTTTGTTGATTCTACCAGATCATTTCCCTTAGGGTAATAGTTGGAAGATTTAATTAGGTAAATTCCCAGACCAACTGAACTGTTACAATGATAAAGAGGTGGATATCCACATGTAAGAGCCAAACATAGAGGTCTACAACTCAAAATATAGAAAATATGGAGTCCTTAGCAACATGTGTAAGGATCCAGAGTGTCCACCATAACAAATGATCGTTCTCTTACATTTATAGTGATCCATGAGGAAGAAGGGAAAAGAGAGAAAACCTGAATTCAGCACAACCACCAAACAAGAAGCATTCGATTTCGATAAACCCAACGTGGAAATCTATTAAATACGCTCCCCATGGCCTATTGGAGATGTTTTGAAGATAAAAGTAAAGAGGGAAGATCAACCAAATTGGGGGGTGGATCCCCATGACTATTTGATGTGTTGAAGATAAAAGAGGCAGATCATACCAATGGGTGGTTGGAGTCAACCACCCCAATTTGGTATTACTGCCATCTTTTATCTTCACACGTTCAAACAGGCATGGGGAAGGTATTCATAGATTTAACAAGTCAAGGGTTACAGACATTGAATGCTTCTTGTTGGTGAGTGGTCTTCAAATTAAGGCTTTTCCTCCTTTTCCCTTC